>JAGDQP010000730.1:20480-37869 GCA_022664845.1 Lepisma saccharinum
GTAGTAGTAGTAGTAGTAGTAGTAGTAGTAGTAGTAGTAGTAGTAGTGATAATTAATCTTGGAAAGTAAGCATTTATCAACGGTATTGTCTTCTCAGTATTTTCCACGTTCAGTAAGGATTTGTTATGTAGGAGAATAGATGTTTCTCTGACTGCCAGACCCGCTTTAGTGGCGGAGTTGCAGTCCCAAAATTCTCGAACACTTCCCAACTTAAAATTTTTACGGTTAAAAATTGATATAAACCCTGTTAAATCCTCCGCCCCAATTTTAACTTTACAGCCTCAAACTAGAAATCGTGGCAGAATTCATCCTTTTGATGTCCGAGATATAAATTTAATGGAGTCCCGGCCGCATGTAAGCATTCTGTACATAAGCGTTTCTCAACGCTGGAGTCGCGACCCCTAGCGGGTCGCTGGTTTGTTTTCAAGGGGGTCGCGAAAGGAGGTAAAAAAAATAATTTAACTAGAGTTTTTAGGTGAAAACTAATAAATTTTAAATAAGGTGTTTTATTATTTTGCTTGCTGTTTTTATAATTACTAAAGATAATGTAATTTGTTGAATACTTTTTTGTAGAATATAATAAGGATATATATTATCAAATACAGTAAATCAAATGTTATGTTTTGAAACGAAAAGCAAATATTATACAAAATAATAATAAAAAGAGCATTAAAACGTTACCAAAACTGCTCAAATGTAAGATTAATGCAAAATCTGAGAATGTTTTAATTTAACCAGTTTGAAATATTCAGTAAAATTTTCGTGATACAATCGTCTTTTTCAAGTGATAAAATATTTCAGGCCTTTGTTTTAATATTCGCCGTCGAGGATAAAACTTTAGTAAACTTTATTGTGTAAGCAACATTTTTTTAGTAACGTTTGACTTTGGCCCGTCACGATTAATTAAGTGTCATACAAACATCCCTGCCCCAGGCGGGATTAAAACCTGCGATCTTGGACAAGCTGGCATAACGCCTCAGACCCCACGACTGCCTCGATCGGCTCACCATTGAAGAAAAACAAAGATCACACAAGTACGAAGTTGCAAATGGAATTATCATATATGTATGTGATATAGGTATTTGTGTGTGAGAAATTTGCGTATGAATTATGAAGAGGAGCAAATTATATTTATTTATTGCATACTATTACAGAATGTTCATTAGCCTACCGTTTACCATTTTCTTAAACGTGATATTCTGGAAAGTTAGGGCTTACTTCATCTGGCAGTATTATTATTTGTATTGGCGAAAGAAGAGAGTACCCGTTTCACAATATATGGCAGAGTGGAAATTGAATGGGAAATATCCCAGCTACCTATACAAACTTCCACGAAACCTTAGTTCCTTCCGATTTTCTAGGTAGGATTTCCTTGCTAAGCTTGTTTAATGATATTAAATCACTTCAAAAGTAAATGACATTGAAATAATCATAATCTTCATATTTATGAAATGAAATTTGAACTCAGAACACAGTACAAAATTTTCTAACAATAACTTAGCAATAACGACGGACAGTAAAATAACCAACATCAATCAATGGTAGTAAGAATCATATGGCGTGTTAGAACTCGTTGTTCATTAATGAAAATTAATGTATCTCTTCGATAAGTTGCAGTCGAGAAACTGAGACATCAGACATTAAAGCGTGACAATAATTCAGGTAAATTTAGAAGGGCGAGTAATCGTATTTACATCAAATGTTATGTTGGATGTCGAACATTCTAGAAAAGACAACATATCTTAATAAACATTAATAGATCGTTTTATGTGCAAGAGCTCTTGTAGAAGAAAGAAGTAGGTAAATTTTCTGTTCTGCATGATTTATCAATCATGACCAGATGATAGATACTATGCAAAAATATACAGTTACCAGCATGTGTTGTATTCACTGATTATTTGAAAACATTCACAAAAGCCAGTATCAAACTTACTGAAGAGCAAAGAATCAAATTTTCTGAAGATCTGTAGAAATTTTATCGGTATTGTGAATTTCCACGGCACCAAAACGAATGGGTATTTGCTCATATGCTTTTTTCATATCACTAGTACTAAAAACATATTGAGTCTTAAAACATTGTTTAATATGTTTTTAATTAAAAACTTTGACATTAGATTAACTTAAAACTAGAGAAACTCTCTATTTTCTGCTGAGCGTTTACCTATGTTGTCTCCGATTCGATCCCCGGCGCGTACCACGTGCTTTTTTGTGGTATACAAATACCTTGTGTGTGGGTATTCTCGGGGTCTTCCCGTTTCCTTCCACTTTCTTCATTCCGTCAGTTCTCCCATCATCATCCATTCGGCTTAAGGATAATCTAAAGTAACGGTCTCCAATGAAAGATGGCAGCGCTACCTCCGTGTATATCTAATGTATTTTCGCTGTTACACGACATTTCCTTGCTGCTCCCATAAATTCAAGCCTAGAGAGTTCAAACTTTCAGGGAAGAAAGTCCATAGCCAATTCAAGAGCATGATCGATGCCGATTTTTTTCTTTTCTTTTTTGTTTATTATTGAAAGAGCTTCATTGTTACAGGTTTCTATATTCACAACAACAATGAAGCGATTTCAACAATGAAGGAAAACGAAAACAAAAAAATCGACATCGATCATGCTCTTGAATTGGCTATGGACTTTCTTCCTTGAAAGTTTGAACTCTCTAGGCTTGAATTTATGGGAGCAGCAAGGAAATGTCGTGCAACGATAATACATTAGATATATACGGAGATAGTGCTGCCATCTTTTGTTGGAGATCGTTGCTTTAAGTTAACCTTAAGCCAAATTTGCCTAAGGGCTTATAAGAACTCAAGAATTCGGATTCGGTTGGTAATCAGGCAACATTTTTAATATATTTAAAAATAAGGGAGAAATGAGAATCAACAATGTAACTTTCAGAAAGTGGGCTAGTTAATACTTAAGAATATCTATCAAATGTATTAATCCATTGAAAATATGTTGATATTGATGAGAAATTTCAAATCCTGGGCTATCCCGTCAAAGTTGCGGACCTTCAAATGTCTCGGCTAAAAGAATTAACTTCGAAATGTGAAATAGTTCATTTTATAAATGCTAATATGTATTGCGTCAAGAGAATATTTAATACAAAGTAAAACGAAACCACTTATTATGAAGAAGACAATTACTTTTGTTCGTCGCCGCGATAGAAGACACGGTAAAAAGGGGTCGCACGATGAAAAATGTTGATAAACAAGGCTGTACATTGATATAGAACCCACAGGAAGCAACGCGCTCTGAGTGGTACATGGATTTAGATGTTTAGTGACTTGGCAGAACTTATTTCTAACTCACTTTGAAACTTACATTTCGTATTCGTCTATGTAATAGTTCATTTAATAGGTAATATATTTTAAACATGGAATATATCTAAATAAAGCAATAAACTTGCAAATTTTAAATAATACAATTGCTTGATATTAAGTGTATGTGGAGAGATCATTATATAAATTATTATTTATTGATTGGAATAGTGGAAAATATACCTAGTAAACTTTGTGGGTAGTTATTTATTTATTTCCTTTGAAGTAGCCCCCATGTTCCGAACGTTTAACCCGCTGTCAAGTACAATTTCCATATGCTTTAGACAATATATGAATTAACCACGAAATACAAGCAGCGTATACAGATACAAATATAATTATGATTCAAATAAGTCAACATTAAAAAAAAAATAATAAAATATTTGGATTTACGAAAAGACCTTACATGTGATGGCAATCTGAAAATACACTGAACAATTTGTCGCTGCCATGCCCGGGACCAACACCCGAGCCTCCCAGTTACCGATTCGATATTCGAATCAGAGCTGAAACGGGTCACACCATTCGGTTCAATTTTGGGGCTGAGTCTGTGCTTGGGATTTTGACGTAGTGATCCGGGGGATGAAGCAGAGATTTTTTTCCTTTCCGTATTATACACTCTTGCGTTTGAACAGTCTTTGTATCTGCAGTGACCGGAAGCAGCGGTGTTACTCCCCAAACCGTAAAAACTGTACCTTTGAATTGTGGTACAAAATTCCAATTTTGTATACGTAGAGGTTTCATCAGGGAATATTAGTGTAAATCTGAAGTACGAACGAATGTTAAGTATATAAAAGTCGAATATAAAGGCTTTCGCACAATACGAGTCACAGTAATATTCCTTAACAAAAACTCCGCAGTGGGATGTCTTTATACCGACACCAGCAGAATAGCCGAGTCGCTACAGAAATGGTGTTGGATGTGGTCGAATATTAATAAAGTTTCGAGTAAAAAGCCTTTTATACACAAAACTTTTAAAATAACGTCGAAGCTTTAATTTCTATATAACCAAACATTTTCTCCCGCTTGTCTATATATATATATATCGATCGAGCCGCTTGGGTTCGGATTTTTTCGGGTGGATTCGGCCGTGTATTTTTTCTTGCCATAGAGCAGATAATTACATGCACAATTTATTTTAAATATCATTGTACTGTATTAATTTTTCTTTGTTATTCCCGTTTAAACTATTTTGATATTCGATAATCCGGCTGTGGTACAGAACATGCTTGATTAAAGAGCGCCTACTGTAGTAAGTTCACAGTGCCCAGGATTTGCATTTTCTCTAGAACTTCCTTTCGATTCTAAAAGTACAATAAACCATATTCAGCATTACCCTTGTTCTGAATTTACATAATCTTATGTATACGCAAATAAAACTTTTAATATCTGTCAAACTATTTGGTGTAGCACGTGGATGTAAATAGGTAAAGAACTGACTGATCCAATACAATTAAACTGGACCAACTTGTCGCCAGTTTTCGATTAATCTTGCCTGGATGATTGGAACGAACTTGCGTGTCTTATTCGTTCGGCTGTTTTTGTGTGTTTAAGGGCTGATTCTCATGAAAGCTTGCGTTGCTTGCGATTTGGGTGGATAGCCAATTGAAATATGTGTTATACGTAGAATACGTAATAGGTTTCCTTAAAACATGTGTTTCAATTGGCTACTCACCCTAATCGCAAGCAACGCAAGCTTTCATGAAAATCAGCCCTAAACGTGGTGTTTAGGAAGAAAGCGAGAAATATTTGAACATATTTTAATCGATTACAACTGCCAGGTACTCTAGGTGTGCGCGCATGTTTTTGCGTCAATTTCGGGTCGCTAGCAGTAGAAATGTTATATATTTAAATCCGCGGGTGTAGCAGAAGATAATATGACAGTGCGTCTATCGAAATGTCCATCCAAATCACATTTTATAAGCATTATTTTATATTTAGGTTCGCGCAATACGTAAACAATAATAAAAATAAAGAAATAAAAAAGTAAAATACACAAATCCATGATTGAAGCATGGTTTTATGGTACTACCACAATAATATTCAGACTATTTGTCCATAATACAAATTAGGCACATAGGGCCTACAGTGTTTTTAGAGGTGCACAGTGAAAATACAAGTTACATGAAATCGAACGAACCAACAAAATAATAAACTAAAACTTTATTTATTAAACTAAAAAATAAATAATAAAACTAAAATAATAAACTAAAACTAAAATGATTCTGTAAGAAGACTGTGACGTTTTCCTGATGTTTGTTACCAATGGTAAGAGAGAAAAACATAGATTCTATGCCTCTCCATCAGGTCCAGTCCCTGTGGCTACAATCCAGGCTCTTCACCCTCCAGTCTGGTCTATGTCCACACCAGTTTAAAATAGGCCCACTACAATCTGGCCCGCATTTCAGGAACTCGCCATATCTGCTACTTGGTGTTTGTTAACAAATCAACAATGACATATACTATGTCATCAAACGTATCCGGACACCCCGAAACACGTATGTTTCTCATAGAGGCGACACAGTACTACCATATACCCAATAGAACATATGGCCAGCGGTCTCAGTAGTTAGTAGACAGCAGAACGGAACGGTCTGAGGAACTCACAGACTTTCAACGTGATCAGGTGACTGGGTGCTACTTGTGTAAGAAGTCTGTGCCAAAATGTTCACCCTCCTGCATATCCCTAAGTCTACTGTTTTCGATGTTATAGTGAAGTGGAAACATGAAGAGACGTGAACAACCAAACAACCCGCAGACCGACCTTCCATGTTGACCTCCAGAGACAGTCGCGTGTTATAGAGGGTCGTACAGCATAATCATCTATCACACAGGAGTTGCTAACTTCATCAGAACCTACTCCAAGCACCATGACTATTCGGCGTGAGGTGCGTACACTTGGTTTCCATCGCCGAGCAGTTCTCCATAATGCCTTGCTCACATTATTACCGTGGTTAACGTTAACCAATATTATTTTAATAATGTAAACGGTAGTTACCGTTAACGCGGGTTTCAATTTTAACCACCGTCAACTTACGACGGTTATCTTCTTATATTAGTGATCTAAACGCAAGATGGCCGTTAAGCGCAGCTCACTTGGTGAGTTTATTTATTTCTTTATCGAGATATATAGCATCCTAGATGTGAGTATCATTTTTAAAGTATAAAAGAACGATGGCAGAACTAATCTACAAAATATTACGCTAGATTAAATTCATTTGTATTCATTATTATATAATTTAAACCTCTACCATTTAACCTTAGATTATGGAAAAAGGAGATTCCTTACTCTAAGCGTGCAACTGGTTTCTTTATTGACAATGGCAGTAACCATGTTAAGTTCCGTAGTCTAAAAGGAGTTATTTCAACCATAATTTTTACCATTCTAACGATCTTAGTCATCTAAACGAGGCGTAAGCCACACATCCCACAGGCAAATGTCAAACGCCGCCTCGTGTGGTGTAAGGGGCGTGAAAACTGGGCCATAGAACAGTGGAAACCCATTGTGTAAAGTGATGAATCACGGTATACAATGTGACGATCCAATGGTAGGATGTGGGTGTGACAATGCCTGATGAACGGCATCAACCAACCTGTATATTCCGACTGGAATTCGGTGGTGGTGGTGGGAATACAGTGTGGTCATGTTTCTCTTTCTAAAGTGCACAATGTCTCGAAAAAAGTTCACAATATGTTCCAGTTTTAGTGCATAATATATGAACTCTTCCTGAGATTAATATGAACTATGTGCTTCCATTGTCCAGGATGCCATGCGCCATCTGATTGAAAGTATGCCTGCGAGAGTGCAAGCTGTGTCAAGATTAAGGATGGGTCCACACTGTATTGACTACATGTGTTCCCGATGGAGGGTGGCCCAAACTTAATTTTCAGTTGAGCGTCCGGATACTTTTGACCAAATACTGTATATTTCAATAAAAATATTTATTTTGCATTATTATTATTATTATTATTTTGAAATAACATAAACATAATGAAACGTAATATTTTAACTGATAACCTTAGTTACACACACAATTACAGGTAACACACGCAGTACGAGGTATTTCACCTACATATTTTATGGAAATATGTTTACGGGAACACTGGCTCCACACCTTGAAATCATACAGAACATAT
Source organism: Lepisma saccharinum (assembly GCA_022664845.1). NCBI lineage: Eukaryota > Metazoa > Arthropoda > Insecta > Zygentoma > Lepismatidae > Lepisma > Lepisma saccharinum. Next base: position 27,935 of record JAGDQP010000730.1, read on the forward strand.
ACGTTATATAATAAATAAATCACAGCCATATTCAATCCACTACTGGATGAGGCCTCTCCCCGAAGGGAGGAGTTGGTCTACTGCTCCCACGCCTACCAGGCGGGTTGGGAGAGGAGAGCCGAAGCTCTCACTGTGATCGCCAAGGATATATATGGAGCTTCTGCGTAACCTAGTCGGTAGCGCGCTCGACTTCAGTGCGAGCGGGTCCGGGTTCCATTCCCGATGGAGGCCAGCATCGTGAGGACAATTGGGGAGCTGCTGTGAATAAAAGACAGTGGCGATCACAGTGAGAGTTTCGGCTCTCCTCTCCCAACCCGTCTGGTCAGCGTGGGAGCAGTAAACCAACTCCTCCCTTCGGGGAGAGGCCTCATCCAGTAGTGGATTGAATATGGCTGTGATTTATTATATATATATGAGTAAAGATACACCTGTGATATTTACTCAAAATGTATTTCTGGAAATAATGCTTTATTTACTCTACAGTAAATAAAGGAATTCATTTCGCTACTCCCCTTCCCCGCTCGCATTCACAAAAAAATAAAAAAGAAGCAAACAAAACACGAGGCACCTGATGTTCCACAACCTTGATTTAGCACTAGCCGACTTCTAAGTTGAAATCAACGAACGATCAGACTCCAAACCATAGAGGAGATGCAGAAGAAATTGCTACGGAACTTCCAACTAGGCCGTTCCAAACCTGGAGTTCCAGTAGGCATTCCACAACTGAAAGAAACGCTGGGACCGAGCGGTGTGTGCTCAGTGGAAGGCAGTACTTTGAAACAAACAGGTCCGAATAAATAACGAGTATTTTGATTTTCTCCGTATTTTTAAAATGTCCATTTCCTTTTGAACAGCCCTTATAGATATGTGAATTGTGTCTGATAAAAAAAAAATAGTCTGCGTAATGTGTAGGAAGGTCAACTCTCCCGTATTTATATAATACATTTATACTAATGATTTTTTCTGCTATCTCTGTCTTATTTTTTTTCTCTAATTGGTGTTTCAGAAATTATCTAAAGTAGCGGAGATGTCAATAAAGAGATGGGAAATATTTCAGTATTTTCTTATCCGCTGATCCAAGGGCAGCAAATTGTTTACGGACTGACCGCCAAGGGCTAACCAATTTAACTGAAGTGAGAAGCCATTAAAAGAAATTACTATCTAGTTTACAGATGACATGTCGCTTGATTTTGAAATTATTTAATACCTGTAGGTATCTTTGGCTTAGGCTGTTCATTTCACTTGATTTCTTGCTGCCAAAATAGTAAACAGTCTTCAAAAAAAAGATAAACTAGAACGTAGGAAGTACACACATGCGACATTAGGACCTTTCGAAAAGAGGATTTTCTTTTCAACAGAAAATTTCACTTTTAACTTTCGATTTCCACATAAGTTACTTATATCCTTTCGCCAAGGATATTTATTCTAATAGAGGATAGTTATGCTTATAGCCATCTCATGCCCAGCAAAAGAGTGAAGCCAAAGAAACAATTGAGCATCAGCCAAGGCGACGCACCTGAATGGTTAGCAAGCAAGTACAGAGCACGCTGATATTTTTGTAATATCAAAACAACGATTTTGATAAGAGTAAGTGGGCACACACTAAGTAAGCTAAACTGTGACGTCAGGCTTGATGATTCTTGATGAAATCGCAAATGCTCTATTAGAACAGAATATCCTTGGGTTGCCCAAGGGTTACTTTAAACTATGCGCTGTTAAAGTGAACGCCATTTCTGGTTCGGTATCCTAGCAATTTGATTGACTGGATTGATACACACGGACTTGCGTACAAGTTTAGTATGGATAAAGAATAGGAAACGTTTTTGCTAACATATTCGTAACTTTTTAATCGTTATATTCTACTTTATAATATCCATGCTTTGCGTTTTTGATTGCCGATACAATGCTTTACGTGAAACTTGTATATTTACTAGTTTCCCAGAGAAAAGAAATTATTGTTATCGACGAAGAAGAGTATTCCGTGTACGACATTCTCGGGGCAGTAATATTACCAAAGGCAAAAAAGTGGTTAATGAAACAAAACATCTAATATGATTTTTCTAACTTCCTTATATCTGCGAACTGTGTAAAATTAATATATATATAATCTAACCTGACTTCTCTAACCTAATATAACTTGTAAAATGTGGGAAAATGCAACAGGAATCAAAAGGAAAGCAATTCTTTATAAGCGCAAAGAAAAAGTATTTTCTTTGTAAGAACAAAGAAAGTTTTAAAAAGTTGTGTTGAAAAAAAAAACAGAGGTTGTGTGGCGCAGGCTGAGAATCGTATCCCGGCCGAATACGATCGCAACGTGATATACGTAACTCACAAGTAAACACTATTCCAAGTGGACACTCAGATCTATAATATAAAGTATTTAAAAGTACCATACAAAACTTAGTTTGTGTCTATAAGATTAGGTGCCATCGGCCAGTGGTTCAAGAGAAATTGGCGGGGAAAATTTAGTAATCGAGTTCTTTGTGGTAAAGCACTTAAGCTGTCGCTAGTGTACGCTCAGTGGTGCGCACTGCGGTGATAGCCGTATATTGCTATACTGTTACCAGAGACTGACACTGGTACAAGTGTAGAATTGGGTAGATTCCGTAGAATGGCACACGAATATTTTGTGTAAAGTTATTTAGGGGGTGTCTGGCCTGACAGAGTCTATAGTTAATTTTAACCATACATCGGTGTCTGCATCTGGATGGCTATAGATATAACGATGTGCGGATGTTATTGATATAACCGTAGCGCGCGACATTGAGTGTAAACTAGTGCCAGATGTTCATAAGTGGCCTGCCACGAACAATGCTATTACTAACGTTTCCCGCCAATTTCTCTTCAACCACGTAATCTTTTACACACAACCTAAGTTGTGTATGTTGATTTTACATATATTTTTATCTTCTAAATCTGAGTGTTAGTTGTCTGTAAAACATGAAAATCGCCGCTAAAGATCAATAAACAGAGATAGTAAGAATGTGTTTACGTTTGAATGGTCTGGTAGCAGTTCATCGGCTGAGTGACAAGGCTACACGATGAACACAGAAGTTTTGTCCGTATCTTTAATTTTAGAAACGGAGTGTTATTCTCTGATAATACTAATAACCTTCCAAAGATAATTTTACTAATAAGATGATGTTTTAATTACAATTTCAAGAAGAAAACCGTCACCATAACATGACTTTTAAGAAAAACAAGTAAAATTAACAAAAGAAGCCGCGGAATTTCTTAACAGATTTTTTTGCTTTATGATAACAATTGAAACTCTAATGTGATACATATCTTGTCCATCTATACTTTTTTAATGTATCGGTACTTCACAGGAAGAAAAGCATGTGTTACAAGAAAAAACACTGCATTCCATTCCAGAGAGTCTTTTTATTTTCAGCACCACTAAATATGTAAATATATCATTTCCTTTCTTGATAAAGGTCATCTTATATGCTAAAGCATTGAATGAAGGATGTTTAGCGTGGTTTTTAGTGAAGGAATTTCACCACATGCTCTTCTTTCTCTGGTTATTCATAATGTAAGTACTAAGTAGGCCTATTATTTTAATTCCTATATGTTTATACAGAAACAGAATGTGAAAAAAAAACTTAGTTTCCGTGTATGTTTAAGTAGCTTTATGAATAGTTATGCAGAAAGGATGTGGTAGCTACAATTCTTCACCCATTTTTTTAAAAATATTTTTACGGAAGACAAAATCTTCATGTTGCAGCATATTTTAGTTTTGAAATTTATGTTTCAGAATTCTAACCATCCAATGCTACAAACATAGTGTAGTTCTTTTATTTTACATTTACCGAGCCATCGCAGTTCAGTGGTAGCGCGTTGGTGTAGCATTTGGGAGGTCGTGGGTTCAATCCCAGCGGCCGACCATCCTAACTGAGGTTTTCCCCTGAGTCAAACCAGGCAAATGTCGGGATGGCACCTTCAACTTAGACCCTGTCCAACACCTTTCCACTGCCCTATCCCAGCTTGAGCCTTAGATGCCTAAAGACCATAAATAAGAAAATGATTTTTTTTCCTTGTACATTTTTCTCCTCCGATCACTCTTGCCAACTCTAACAACAAAGCGCTAAATCTATCGGATTTAGAGTGGATTTCGCCAATCTCTGTTAAGAATCGGCGAATTATTACATAACTGTAAGAGCTCTAAAATACATTAAAGTTCGTTAATTAATCATCCACTAGGATTCTGAGTGACAAAAAAAATATGTTCAATAGTGTTTGACAACTTTTTTTTTCAGTAACTTTGGAAGTGATATGACGACAAAGCCACTGAATTTTGTTACTTATTTAAATGGTACGAGTATGTATAGAACTTGTTAAATAAGTCAATCACAGACTCATGTGTCTAGTTAATTTGTGGTGACTATTATTTTATGTTCAGCGCTGTGTCATATCATATCTTTAAGAATTAGGAATTAAGTTTTATGATTGCGGAAATAACAACAGGGCGTAATTTGTAGGGTGGGAAAGAGGGGAATTTCCTGGCACCTCGTGTGCTTTCTCGGGTTTTACCTGTTTCCTAGTAGTGTGGGAAAACCTTTTATCCATACAATTTACAACAACCCAAGTTTTTTACAAACAACACATGTTCGTCTAGTTGTTTTACGAAAACTTTATTCTTTATTCAAATCTAGCTGATTTGGTCGCCCGTTGGTGCGGGGGGATATATCTGAATCAGACTCTCCAGGGGGCTGCGCCCCCATTTTTGGGAGGCCATTTTGAATCCAAGATGAATACTTTGTCCAAATGCTTTTTATATTTTCTGAAACAACTCTTGATAATACACCTTTATGCCAAATTTCGTATCTCTAGCTCAAACGGTGTGGAAAATTGTTTTGGGGCGGCCATTTTGAATCGAAGATGGCGACTCATATGATAACTTCCCACACGGGTCCAATGTCTGATCACGTGCGCAAATTCATTCCAATCGGCCAAGCCGTTTTTGGAGTAATGTGTGAACAAACATATCCACTTTCATTTTTATTACACGCTTTTTATTAACTTTCTCTGTAATCATGTTTCATCTCTGGTACAAATCTTGCAACGTTAATTTAACCCATTTCCCGACGTCATACAATGATGAAATTTTGCACAGCGACGTAAGTCGGGTGACAATACAATATTCCATTGTTACTCTCATATATTTCTGTATGTTTATATATTTTGTTATATCTTTTAAAAGCATATAAAATATTTTTTAAAAATAGATTTCTTTATCCTAGAATAAATACTTGCCTGCAGCGATGTTGGGTGCGGCCTGGTTGCAGAACATTTTAGGATTTAGGTCACAAAACAACTTAAGGAAAAGTATCCGAAAAGCGAAATTACTTTAAAAGAAATTAAAACATTTTCAAGACATACTTTTCTTAAACAATTCGTACTAGAAAGTAAGAAATAATTTTGTTTATGCATGACTAAAAAGAAAAGCATGTGGCGCGCCAATTCAAGAATTTATAACGTGGCTGTATATGAGAGAGAGCCCCATGCTTTTCTTTTAGTCATGCATAAACAAAATTTCATTATTTTTTCTTGTTAGTACGAATTATTTAAGAAAAGTATGTCTTTAAAAAGTTTATATATACTGTATATATATTGATGAAATACCAGTGAATTTCTCGTGTCATATGACTCCATTAGTGCTGTCCAGTGAGCTTTATACTTGAAGATACTGGAATGTTCGAAGGAAGTCTGGAAGTTAAACACGATTTCAAACAGTTCAATCGATCGTCCACTTCCAGTCTAATCCAATATGGACCAAATTTTGCGGTCGTTAGTTTTTTTTTAACTCTTTTCATCACTTCGTCATGCGTTTTCAATTTATAAGATTTGATAAGATAAAATGAATTGTATGGGCGGTAACAGCACTATGGCTTACGCTTTTCCCGGACTTTTTCAATTTATGTATTAATGTTTGAGTTCTGAGCAGCGACTGCGCCAGGGTGAAAAATGCAGGACGCGGGAAGTTTCGATATATCATTTGAAAAAGTCAGGGACTGACTTAAGCTTATGACATTATCTCAAGTAAAAAAAATTCGTAATAAAACTAGGGGTCTACAAATTGGTTAAGGTAGATTGGGGGTGGTCATCCGGTCAGCTCCACATAGCGCCTTCCTTGGACATGAGATACTGAAATAGCGCGTAGATATAATAATACCACACACATTCTATAAATATTATCGTATAAATTTCTTCCTTGCCTCTTTTGATGAGAGATAACACCCTGGAAAACAGTCGTTGTTACTTAGGGTTACTATATCTCAGAAGAAAAAATCCGGGACGCTGCTGATTTACGAAAATCTTTCAAATCTGCAAAATTAAAAAAGACGGTTTAAACACTGTAACTAACTTACTTCCATTAGATGAGTGTAATAAATTAAAAAATACACTAAACTTGAGAACCATCCAAGTAAGGTACTTGTTCGCCTGTTATAAATAAATAAAATCTCACTTTATTCAAATATTCGTGCTCTGTTATCATCATCTTGGGTCCGCGCGTGGGAGTACTGCTCGAAGGAACCAGGAAAATATTCCCTGGTCGAAGAAACAACGGAAACTCGTGGCCATTGCTGCGAAAAAGGAAGGAAATTTGAAAAAAAAAAAACTTCAATCAATAGTGCCAAAAATACATCTTTTGCACCCCTATTTTATTGCATTTTTTTAAAAACGATTTCTCATTGCTGTGTGTCCGGTTTTAGTAACCATGATATTGTTATGATCAGTGGAAAAGTACCACAAAAATTCTGTCAGTGGTTCAAATAACTCTGAAGCAAGATGCAGATGGAAACAAAGGATAATACTGACAACTATAACTATTGACCAGCAAAACGCTTTATTCCTGTTTCAGGACACAGACGTTTCGTTCAATTTGAAGGGGGTTGAATAGTTAATTAAATCCATGTTTTGTGATTTAAGGCTTTTTTTTTAACTTCTTTGAGCTGTTGTACTCATAAACCGAAGAGAATGATTCTTCTTCACTGAAAGCCGGGATATTTATGCGTCCTGAAAAATATTTTCGGGACACGGGAATTCAGATCTTAATTCCGGGATGAATACTATCCCTATACAATTATTCAGTTTTACCAATCTCTAGTTTTAGGATTTATAGGATCAACTCAGACAACATTTTACACTCGTGCTTGAATGAGGATTGATAGTTCGTTGTTTAACGTCTTTAAAAAAATCGATTGAACAAGACTGTTTCAGCGCAACAACGATGTCTCCTTGTTTTAATTTAATAGTTACGAACTATGAAAGAAGGGATTGCGTAGCTTTGAGAACACTCGGTAGATGTACAGTATCCTCGTGGTGCCGTTCTTTGACAAAGGACTGCAAAAATTTGCGCCACGACGGTGTAGACCACCCCCGCCATCTTGGTATGACCTTTCCATTCATTTACATGGTAAGCGTTTTACTTGTCTTATGTGTCTCAGAAGTAGAATATTCAAGCTCCACTTTCACGAAATTTGCTTTGGCGGCTATTTTGACTCTCCTAGAGTTTTGATTTGTGAAGTTTCTTCAAATATATTAGTATAATGTATTATTAAAAGTTTACCATATAAATCCCAATATGTCAACGGGAAAATATACTTTTATTTTGTAAAATATTGCATTTCTATAAAACAGCATGAGTCAAACAAAACATGACGAAACACTAGACGAAAACAGAAGTTAAAAATTACGATTCTGAGAGACGTAAGACTAGTAAACCAATTCCATGTAAATCAATGGAAAGGTCATACCAAGATGGTGGAGCTAATCTACACCGTTAAGGTGGCGATTCTGTGAAGATTTATTTATGTAACTTTAGTTGTATATTTCCCTTAATTTTTACCAGCCAATCAGATGTGTTTGGGCTACCTAGTGTGAAACAAATGCTTTAAAAGTAGGCATTTACATGCCTTCAAAAGTGCACATTTACATACTTAGATAGCACACAGAAAGTGCATGACACAAAGCAGTAAAAAGCAAGTCACTATGTTTTAATCCACTAATCTCACTGTGAAAAGGTAGATGACTTCTATTAAGAGGCTTCCAGTAAGTTTTGCTTTCCTCCGAAAGGAAGTTGGTTTTACACGCTTAAATGCAGACACTGCTCACTCACCCACTCATTCACTGCTTTTGCATTCGTCTTTGAAATGAAGAGGTGTTGTGTTGTGTATCCAGCTTTATTTGCGTGCTTGATTTTCTTCTTGTAAAAAAAAAAAGAAAGAAAAGGAATACTGAAATACTTTCCCTATTAAAACTCACAAAAAGGGCTCACTGACCGACGACAGGAAAAAAGTAAAAGTCTTTTCTTGTTCTTATTTTACAACAACGAATATTGATCTTCTTGAAGTAATTTCTCAATTACATTTTCTACCTTTCCTTGTGTGTGTGTGTGTGTGGGGGGGGGTTTGTTATTTGCCACTGTTGCTAAGTAAATTAACCGAAACTGATTTTATTAGTCAACAGATAAAAAAAAACTAATCCAGAATTTTGCTTTTACAAGCTAGACTTACAGAGGCGATGAGTCACATACAGTGAACTGTACTTTGGTAGTAATAGATTGATCAATTAGTATCTAAAGCTAGATACAACTGGTTATATCCTTATGTAACCATTATCAGTTTAATCGCAAATTAACAAAATTTCCGGTTTTAACTAACTTTTTATGCCAGTTGTTCGATTTATGTCTTAATTCTCAAGTTAGAGCCACTTGACGCGGCTCTAAATCGTATATACCGTATATATTTAAGTACCGAGGTTAAAAGATGTCGATCTACAATATTTTATTAACAGAAATCACCATCTGACCCATAGAGTTAGGAATATAAATAGAGGGTACCTTAGGCTCTTTTGTTGGACAGGGGAATAAAGCCAAGAGACGGAAGGGACGAGGCACTTCGGCCATCTTGTGTGGCCTCATATTCAGAGACCCTCTTTTCCGAGTATTGCCTCTCTGAGGTGCACTCATCCTCTATCGAGAAAGGCAATCTTCACAGTACTGGGTATAAAGGGACTCTAATGGGGCCACACAAGATGGCTGTCGATGAACCGTAATTTGGCTTCATGTGACGTCATATATGTTCTCTCTATTTTCTTCCTAACTCTATGGTCTGACCAAATTTTTTTATAATTAATAAAATTAGACAAGGAGAAGTGGTCCTCTGGATTAACATTGAATTTATTATAAGGTAGTTTCACTTTTAAATTTTAACCCCCCAATAAAAGGAGCTTAAATTTAGTTTAGAAAAATTAATCTCACAGCGTGAAAACTTAAGGGTTTTGTGAGCAACTGTGGAAAATTTAATGGAAATGTATTGAAAACATCCGTTTTTACAGGCCTGTTTTTAAGTTACACAAATTAATAAACAGTCTATATAAAAATATAGGGAAGCTAAAAATATACGGTAAAATGTACCACACCATGAAGGGGATCTCATAAACAAAGAAAAGTTGTTCTCAAGAGATTTCGGAACTATATGGTTGTTTCGGAGCTAGTGGCGTGGAAAGCTACCCGGCATAGTCACAAATGAAATAATGAAAAGACATCCAGAAATGCAAGCCGCGTCGCCGGCGTCGGTTTAGCGAATCAGGTCTTATTTACATGCAGCCTTGCGTTGCGTGCTTTGCTTGCGTTGCGTGCTTTGCTTGCGATTAAAGTGAGTAGCCAATTGAAGCACGTGTTTTAATACGTACAACACGTAATAAAATACGCGTTTTAATTGGCTACTCACCCAAATCACAAGCAACGCAAGCTTTTAATGAAATCCAGTCCTGAAGGCAGATTTTCAAGAACGCTTACGTTGCGTGCTTTGCTTGCGGTTAGGGTGAGTAGCCAATTGAAACACTTTTGAAATAAGAATTGAAGCTTTCCTGGCGGCGAATATTATATAGATGTTCTCGGGATATCAGCCAGGTGAAGTCCGACGATA
>JAGDQP010000730.1:38269-68897 GCA_022664845.1 Lepisma saccharinum
TATCGTCGGACTTCACCTGGCTGATATCCCGAGAACATCTATATAATGAAACACTTTTGTTTTAAGGCTCCCTATTACGTGATCTACATGTAACAGGTATTTCAATTGGGTACTTATTCTAATCACAAGCAAAGCACGCCCCGCGAGCCTTCTTGAAAATCAGCCCTGACAGTCGAACAGCCAATACTTCTAATTATTTTAGCGAAGTTTATGCTTTCTGTATTGTTTTATTAAACTACATTAATTTCTTAATAAAACTCATTTGTAGGGAAGTTTTTCTATGTGACACTTCATGAATCATAAACCTTGTTGAAATAGATTGATTGGATACGATTTCGATTGTAAATATCTAGGGAACATACGACGTTATTTCTGTCGATGACACTCTAAGGGCTGATTTACGTGAAAGCTTGCGTTGCTTGCTTTGCGTGCAATTTGGGTGAATAGTCAATTGAAACACGTGGTGTTTCGTGGTCCAGTTTTATTACGTGGTGTAACACGTGTTTCAATGGGCTATTCACCCAAATCGCAAGCAACGCAGGCTTTCATGAAAATCAGCCCTTTTTTTGTTTTGAGGTATTCGTAGTCAGGTTCCAAGTTGGAAGCAGACAGGCAGTTATACTTTTTGAAGTTTGTCCGAGTCACTCTCAACACTTGTACGAAATGTTAGCATTGTACATTACATTGAACGTAGGTGTCTCCAGACAAGAATGGCTTCCAATTCGCATGGGCGGAACTAATTATTATCCTCATAGATTTTCACAAAGTATCGTACGGATATGGCGTTAGAAGCTGTTCTTGTGAATTTTATCTACGGAACTGCATTTTTTTTTTGTTTTTTTAATATATTTACCTCAGCACTAAGGCCGGTTTTTCTTCCTGGCGCTTGCCGTGTTTTTGCTTGCGACTTCTATGAGTAGCCAATAGAAACTCGTGTTACGAGCGAGCGCCTGTATGAAAAGCCGACCTAACTTACGTCTTGAGTAGATTACGATTCTTGTGTCTTTGAAATATATATAGTATTGAAGATGGGATGAAAAACACAGCGGAGCATTTATTAATAGCTAATTTACGGATGCACGCTAAGGATCAAACTACGGAATCACTTACGCGCATGCGTATTTTAAAATGCCATTTCTTGAGTAACACACTTTTGAACTTAGGACCGTCTAGACTTCTTCACTTTTCTTGCTTGCAATAAAATAAAAACGAAATTAAACGTCACAGAAAGAATATAATCTGAAACGATATAAAAATAATACTATAATGAAGAATTAGTTCTAGCATCGAATATATGAGGCAATCTTCGAATATGATAAATATATGATTAACTTAGAACATTAAGGGCTGCTTTCCTTGGAGGCTTGCGTTGTTTGCGATTTGGGTGAGTATCCAATTAAAACACGTGGTACACGCAGAACACGTTATAAAAGCACGTGTTTAAATTGACTACTCATGCTAATCGGAAGCAACGCAAGCGTTCATGAAAATCAGCCTTAAGATTCATATACATTATTATTATTATTAAAACGAGGGAATCATTCTGATAGTGCGTTTGAGGTAAACGCAAAACTATACCTGCGCCCTCTTTTACAATAAAGTACAAGTTAATAATATTAATGACTGTCTCAAGAGCGCGATAATACTAATATGAACTTTCAAAAATGTCGTATAATTTGAAGTGCGTTTCGTGTACGAGGACCATGACTATACAAGGCAATACTGATTTGTTTGTTAAAGTGGATTTATGGATTGATATGTTATTAGATTTCGTTTTCCTGAAATTTAGTATTATGATTGTCGCGCTGTTGTGATAGACGTTATTAATATTATTAACCTGTAATTTATTATGCAACAAGATCCAGCAGTTTCTTTCTTCGCTTGGCGATTTACGTTATGGGAACTGTTTTCTTGCGCCAGTTAGTTACCTTCTTTTAATTTGTGAGAAATTATGCTGATTGCTGAACAGATAAGTTAATTGCAGAGTTGCTAGGACCACAATTCAACACAGAAGTAGTACCTCAATGGTTACTTTTGAGATATACACAAAGAAATTAAGCGTTTTCTACCTACACCTAAAAAGGAAAGAAAAAAAATATGTTTGGAGTTGTGTAAGCATGATGTTACCAACTATTCTCCAAGAAGCGTTTATTTCATCTTTGCTGTGTGATTCACTTATAATGCAGCGTTGCAGAACTCAACGATGTATGAAACAACTAAATTCGTAGTATGATTACTGGCTTCATGGGAAAATAAACTCAAGTCGTGTTGAATATAGAGAGATTATTAGTATAGTAGTGGCCTGTTCCCGCTTTTCCGCAGTCATTTGCAAAATATACTTTTACTTTCACTGACTGCTTTATTAAGGAGATGAAAAGCTTCTCTCAACAGCTGGTCAGAAAAAAAAAGTGAATCACTATTATTAACAAAAACTACAACAAAAAGATAAATCTTTGCTTCAAGATTGTCTAACTACTTCGCCTTTCATATTGGGGACTAAAGTTGGACTGAATTGTCCAGAAAGTGGAATTTCACATCTATTTGTTATGATTTCCGTATGGTAACGGCGCCAGCATTAAAAATTTGAAATAAAGGCAAAGTTCGTAGAATTAACGAATTGGTGTTTTTAGTCTCATCGAACCACCCTTGTACGAACTGTTAATAACGTGGGGTTTAAATATACACGAGCGTCTATCGCCTGGAATATCTGATCAAGAGTAATACTGGGTATTCTATAGCTACCGTAAACATGGCTGCCATGAAAAGAAAATCGAGTAGCGAGCTCTTTCATTAATTTAGTCTTTGTACTTACGTCATTGAGATTTCAATATCGAGCTTTTCGTACTATAAATTTTCGAACGCAAAAATAAATGAATTTTCAAACAGAAAAATATTTACTTATACCATAAAAATGGTGTCTGATAATGCCCAGTATATATATATTGGACGTTTCCCTAATCTGAACCCCGTTGCAGAGATACCTCAAGTAGCACACATACGTTGAAAATACGTGAATTAAACGTTAGTACCGAAACTTCATTTTAACATTATACGTATATGTACCGAAATGTTCGTCTGTTCAACGGTTTATTCGACATTGAATAATGGTTGAGAAAGAGATTGTGAAATCAACTTTAAGAATAAACGTAGTGTTCACCGTCAAGAGGCGGACGATGAAGAAACGAATTTTTACCGTTCTTTATGCCGACATGTTCAACCTTTTTCTCTTGGTCAAAACAGAGCATGGTGACTGGCTGCTTTCTAATTAGTTGGATTTTGTCTGTTGCTCTCATGATGATACACTTATTTATTAGTAAATTTTCCAACCGTCTGCTGTGGGGTTCGAAGCTGGAATTTCAAGCACTCGTCATTGGTAGGACGCCACTCTCACCACTCATCCTCGGAGTTATCTTCAGAGTCATTCCGTTAAAGTTCCTCGTTTAATGTCGATTTTATGTTACGTTAGATTCAGAGTTGAAAATGGACGATGAGAAAACGTATTTTCGAAACGTTAATAAGTCATTTAATTAAGGGTGAAAAATATAGTTGAAAAGGTCAATGAAAATACCATTACAACAAACACTAATAAGCGTTTCTAAAAGAATGTGGCCATCACTCAGCGGTGAAATTTCATTCTAAAGATGGTGAAAATATTTCGTACGTATCAAAAAGACTATACTATTAAATTTGTGTTTCTCAATAAGTGTAATATGTCGCCTCAGGAAAACACATTTAAAGCGAAATCTGTCATAGTTGAAAAGGAAAGTTGAAAACACTTCACTTTAACACCCTATTAACGAAATTAAATATTCGTTGAAATATAGTTTGAAATTCAATTTGTTCTTAACATGCAAATGAGAACATAAGATACGTAGTTAATTTCATTATATACTCTTTTAGGCACAATTTTTATGCAATTAACTTAGAAAGACACACATGAAGCGTAATCTAGGGCACAGTTCAATATAATAGTTAACACATTAACTTCCTATCAACGAAATCAACTTTTCGTTTGAATATAGATTGAAATTCAACGTGTTTTCAACATGCAAAAGATGACTCTAAATATTAGTTGATGTCACTCAGTTTTAATTATAAAATTTATTCCATTAAATTAGAAAGAATCCGATGAAACGAAATCTATGAAGACACTGGACGAATGACAAGTAATAGTGACATTTTGGAAAGGAACCCAATAATATTTGAGAGTGTGTCTTTCAACATATGAAAACTCTCACACACACACACGCTGCGTAGGTACTGAGGCATGTTATGCAATCCCCCATTGGCACACTTGAGTGCGTAAACAACTCAATAACAGGAAATGTTTGATTTCGTTTCTTTTTATTCCAATTCAAGATGACAGGTTAATTTTGCAATCTATGAACATAATGTAAATAAAGAATAAAATCCAATGTGCGTATGTGTAAATGTAGTTCGCTTCCTTGTTTTCGTTGTCAGATAAGATAAAGCAATAATGGAGAAACTGCATGATAGCCATTAAAATAAACTCACCGCTCCCCCCCCCCTCCCAAAAAAATAGTATCGTTTGTCAGTTATGTTGCTTCATAGAGAAAAATTAATTTAAAAGGAACACTGAGAGGGGTGAGGGCGGTTCCCATGGACGTAAGAATATAATAGGACTAGTAACAAGCAATTCACTCAATGTTATAAAAATGGGGCGACTGAGAGTGCAGTTTGTCATTCCAACATGGCGGATCGCGCATACTTCCAGGAAAGGAAGCAGACGATATTGTGAGTGTGCAAATAAATTTTAATTATTTAAATTTGTCCTTAACTACTAATTATTATAAAATAAGTATGATTGCAATACACTTCCTTCTCAAGAGCAGTGACCATTCAAATCTTGAAATCTGATATTATTTCACTATTATTATTCAAGAAAAAACTTAAATATTTCTTACCTGTTTATCCTCACACGTACCTCTTCGTCGGCTTCATCAGATGCAACCTCCACATACCTTAAATTATTTCACATAAACTTAAAATTTCTAATTAAAAGTGGCTCAATTAACATTACTTCTTATGGCCAGTTGCAATGTTTCGGTCAATTCAACATGGCGGCAAGGCTCACTTCCGGCTCATAAATTTTGGCTTGTTACTAGTCCTATTATATTCTTACGTCCATGGCGGTTCCTAAGCTAAGAGAAAGGAGGGGTGTTCCAGCGGTCAAAGGTGAGGTTTCACTTTGAGTTTGTAGGAGACAAGCATTTACAGCTTTCACCTGTGACTGTACTCATGTTTGGTTTGGTAAAGACTCCCCACAACCTCTGCCTCTTCCTTGGGCCTGTCCGAGACTCCTGGGTACTTCAGCAGGCTGACGGTTGCGGTTTTTTCTAGGAGAAAGGGAAAAAAGATCTATAGACCATTATTTCGCATAGTTGCGTCAATTATTTGAGGGTTGTGTTGTGTTTATTCTTTTTTTTTTTGGCTAGAATTCTTTGTTTGTTGGGGAGGGTTAAGGTGTGCATTCCTATCGAAAATAAATCTTAGTACAACAGAGTTTGATTGTTAAATTTTTTATTGTACTCTATTTTTAAACAAGCTTTTTTTTATTTAATTTGAATTTTATTTTTAAGCCCTTTATGCAATTTGGCTCAGGCCGGATGGATAATGATGGGATGAATTGGTGGAATGAAGAAAATGGGAGGAAACGGGAGAACTCCGAGAAAATCCAGGCACACGGTGTTTATCCACCTCAAAGCCCACATGGCATGAGATCGAACCAATGATCCCTAGTGCCAGAGGTGAGCGCTCTACCAATTGATCCACCGGACAAGCTTTTATTGAAATTACTTAAAAGGATAAAAAAAAATGATATTAATACCTATCTAAATTGCAGTCGTCATGGCTCATGCGGTAGTGCGTCTGACTACGAATCAGACGGCCTGGGTTCAAATCCCAGGCAGTACGCTGGAGACTTTCCTTCAGGAGCTCTGAGCTGGAGATATGTCTGGAGCTCTAAGGTATAGTCAGCCTCTTATCAAATTGAGTACCAGTGTCGAGTGTCCTTTGTAATCCTATGGACACCTTCGGAGGTAAAGGGGGTCGAGGGTGGGATTGACCATCCCACCTCACTTCGTACCATAGGTCGAGAATATATGGACCCGTAGGCATCGATTTTTGGGGGGCAGGACTGTTTTCGCCCCCAATATTTAAAGGTTGGACCCTTCCCTAAAATATAATGAAATTGAAGTTGCACCGCCGAAGCGCAATCGGTCATTTAAGTTCTCCAATATCATATCGCTCTCCATCGTTATTGTTGTTTATAATTGTTCTTGCAAAATAACGTTTTCACCTTAAGTATTCATATATTTGATATTTAAATGATAGCGTATTATACTGTATGCAGTAGCATTGTACATACATCACAAGTGTGTGCATGGTCAAGGATTGGAAGGGGCAAACATTTTGGTTGAAAAATCATTTTATATAAAAATATGGTGTCAAAGTAAGATGGTGTCTTGGAGAAAGTACTAACGGAGCTAGTAAAACGGTAAACAATTTATTTTGGCCCCTTTTAACAACTACATTGTCGAGTTGAGTTGTTTCGAGAGAGACTTTAGCATTGACACATCAGTGAAATTAATGAAATTGCTATCGTAACGGTTTGGTTTTGTAAAATGAAATTACTATTTATGAGGACGCATCAAAAATTTTGGAACAGAGCGCCGACTCTGCAATTGGTACTCTTCTCTGCCGCAGGAGTTTTAGAGAAGGCATACTAGTGCAGTCAGTGGTGCAGTAATGGAGGTTCTGTGTGTTCTAATATCTGTAATTCACAACAAACTTGTCTGGTCAAACCATCAAGTATCAGTACACAGTAAAAAATAGCTGTGTTAATTCAACACAATGCGGTGTCCCAGCGTGACTACCACTTTTGTGTGTTAAATCAACACAACACACGGTGTTGATTTCGGTACTGTGAGAAAAAAAAGTTACGGCCGCAGCTAGATTTGAACATGGGTTGCTCAGTTCGAAGTCGGGCGTCTTACCGACTTCGCTAAATCATCAGGTGGAAAACGCACTAGATTGAAACAATCTAGAGGATAAAAAAAAATGTTGCTAAACCCCAAACACACACAAAGTTACTCTAACGACTTATGCCATGAGTTAATCACTTTTCCGTTGGTCAATTAGGTATCACAATCCCCATTTATTGAGAATATGTTCCATTTCTATGAAAGCAAGCGCAGCATATGACATGTTGTTACGATAAGCAGTAATGCCGCTCAAGTGTTTGGCTGTGGCCATCTTGCTTGTTTTTATAGAAATAGAATATTCTCAATGAATGGGAATTCTGGTTCTCAATTGACAAATGGGAAGTGATTAAACCATGGGATAAGTCGTGCAAGTATCTTAGTTTGTTTTGGGGATTCAGCAATGTATGTTTGATCCCCTACACTGTTTAAATCTAGTGTAGTCGTTTAATTCAAGGGTTGTTCACTAAATATCGTTTGCATCTATCGCCTTCACTGTCTGACGATTTAGCCAAGTCGGTAAGACGCTTGACTTCTAACTGAGCAACTCATGTTCAAATCTCACTGCCGCCGTAACTTATTTTTTTACAGTACCGAAATCAACACCGTGTGTTGTGTTGATTTAACACACAAAAGTGGTAGTCACGCTGGGACACCGCATTGTGTTGAATTAACACAACTATTTTTTGCAGTGTATAAACATTTCACACAGGCAAACGTTCGTTAGGCCTTGTTTACAGTACTAACATCTTACCATGGTTAACGTCAACCAAGATCATTTTAGTATTGTAAACGGTAGTTATCGCATTTTTGTACGAGACAACCTAAAAAACGAAAAATGTTAAACTCACCTATCTTCAATGTGTAGAAAAGGATTTTGAAGCGTGTGTTACTCATCTCATCGATTATAATATGACTGTAGTTTGTTGTTACCTGATGGTGTGTATGAAGGATTTGAAACAGGGTTGGTTATGCTTCCAAATGAGCTCAGATTTTAAAGGTTATGCAAAATCTATTGTATTGTGCGGGGGACTTGAACATACATTTTTTGAAAGATAAAAATGAGAAAAAGAGGTTTCGAAAGGTTATTAGACACTTATCGACTTAAGGCGAATATCCATACACCCACAATCTCTCCTAGACCAAATAATTACTAACAATGAAATGCAAATAATAGACTCTGAAAATATGTATATTCTCTTTTCTGATCACTGAGCACAGGTTGCCATTATAAAAAGTGACAAATGAAAAGTATTCTACCCCTACTAAAACAATCAGACAGCGTTGTAATACTCCGCATGCGATTACAACATTTATTCAAAAGCTTCATCACATAAATTGGGACACACTGTATCAAGCATACTCTATTGATGATAAATTTAACATTTTTTTTAAGCAACGTTAAATTGCTTTTCGAGGAGAGTTTTCCACTAAAAAACAATAAGATTAAAATCAAGAGAAATAAAGCTGAATAACTCAGGGAATAAGAGAATCAAGTAAAAGACTAAAAGAGCTGCACGTTGAAAGTAAGGAGAATTCAAGTTTAGCTTTCCAAACGTTCTATAAGAAATATGAACAGTTATATAAGAAAGTACTAAAACGCGCGATAATCATGCATGATGATTACACACACATGAAGAATGCTGTTAATAAAGTACGAACAATGTGGAATGTAATAAAAAAGAAACAAATGGTACAAGAAAATCCCATGTAAATATAGAACTAAATAATAATAATGACGAACTTATTAGCAACCCCTTAAAAGTTAGTAATTTATTTAATACTGTTTTTCATAAACGTGGCTGAGAAATTAAGATCAAATAGGAAGTCCAATACGAAGTACAATCTTTGTATACCAAAAAATGACGAAACAATTTTTATGGTACCTGCACATAATTATGAGATTCTAAAAATATTTAGAAGATTAAAACATAAAAACTCGTGTGGACCTGATGAAATACCAGACTTTCTTGTTAGAATATGCGACGAACCTCTATGTGAGCCTCTTATTCATATTATAAATGCATCTCTTTCTACGGGTGTTTTTCCGAACAGTTTAAAGTTAGCTATAGTGAAACCTATTTTTAAAAAGGAATATCCGAAAGCAATTCAAAATTACCGCCCGATATCACTCTTGCCCCCTTTTCTAAGATATTTGAATATGTCATCCTAAACGGTTTGGTAAACTTTTATGATATATCCTCTCTGATGCACAAGTCCCAACATAGATTTCGTAATAAGAGAAGTACAAATACAGCTATTATTGACCTTCTGGAATATGTAACAAAGTCACTGGACATGTATTAGGTATTTTCTGTGATTTCACTAAGGCTTTTGACACGGTTGAACAAAATATAATGTTAACAAAATTAGAAGCATATGGAATTAGGGGTATTCCTTTAAAGTCGATGGAATCTTACCTCTCAAATAGAAGAGAAATAGTTGTGGTTGAATATTTGACACCAGAGAGTTTCTTAGTCAAACATCGATCGACGCCTCAATATATAAAGTTTGGAGTTCCGCAGGGAAGCATACTTGGCCTCTTTCTTTTCCTACTCTATATAAATGATCTACCGTTATGTAATGAAGAATCAAAATTCCTTTCATATGCTGATGACACTAACTTATTAATAAGAGCTCCGAATCGCAACTTACTAAGTGTGATACTCAAATTAAAACTTAGACAAATGGCTAGATGAAAATAACCTAACATTGAACGTAGCAAAAACTAACGCTATTGGTTTCTCAACCAGGAGCAATGTGGATACAATATTATTTTATTCTATACTTAATTACATCGACAGAAATACTGTAAATTCTTGTAAAATTTCTTGGTTTGCATATTGACAGTTCATCAAATTTCGGTAACCATATTGGTACTCTATGAAAATTTAATGAAATAAAAAATGCTTTTCATTAAAAATGCTGACACAATTGGTTAGTTTCGAAACTGTTCGACTAACATATTTAGCAAACTTTGAGTCTCTCCTACGGTATGGAGTTATGGCATGGGGTAACAAAAGCATAAGTAAACATGTTATCAAAATTCAAAAAGGAGCATTGCGAATAATGACACAATTACCAAAAAGACATTCCTGTAGGGAGGTTTTCAAACAGTTAGAAATTTTGACATTAATTTCACTATTAATGTATGAAAGTGTTTATGTTTTTCAAAATATTACTGTTCTAATCAAGTACAAAGACGTCCATGAAAATAATACGGGAACCAAAACTAAGATATTTGTTAATAGACAGAGGTTAAATATTTAAAAAAAAAAATAGCCCGGTTAAATAGGGAAGTCATAAGCTTCCCTTAAATATAAGAAATGTGTCCAAAATCGAAGAGTTTAAAAACGTTGTAAAAGGAATGCTCATAAAATATTCTTTCTCCTCCGTTAATGAATATTTGGAAAGTGATATCAGTTAGTAATGTGTAAATAAGGGATTATGTTTTTCTTTACACTAGTATATATAATTAGATGTCTACTTTTATTTGTTCGTTTTACGGTTCATTTGTCACACGTGGCGCTTGACTTAGACGCAGAGTTGCTTAATGGATGTAAGGTAGAGCAAATAAGCAATGAATTCTAAGAATCATCAAACTCAATTTCGTCAAATAACTAACATGCATTCGCATAGCTCCGGACTCACCTGTCTACTTCTGTAGTCAATGTTGAGAGGTGTTTAACTGAATTGAGACTGTCTAGTTACCAATCCGTATTACAACTAAATTTACTTGCACCTAGAATTTCAGTAAAAATAATGAAATGCTGACTCGGCCGGGCCCACGTGTAACAAGAGGGCAATCGCCGGGACAGACCCATGTCCTGCCTTTGGCCTCCGTCACCCCTAGCCACGCCGACAACGCATTTCCAGTTATCCGGAGCTATGCTAAATTGTATCGTGCACACATTCCACGATTAAGGCCGCTTTAGACGAAACAATTTCGTACGATGAATCTTAGCGAAAGCCAGCGTAAAAAGAAAAAAGTTATGGATTCATACCATACCATCTTTCCCTATTGTAGCATTCTTGCTTTCACACTCTGGCACTACTGCTAATCGTATGATTCATCGTAGCATAAATGCTGTCATCTAAAGCGGCCTAGGGATGGACACGAGCTAGTTCGAGTCGAGCTTTCATTAACTTAACAGCCCTCCCTAATTATATTGCTAAATTTGTAACCTTGGCTTGGGGGACAGACGCTCGCGCCGCCATCTTAAAAATTGGAGGCTGAAAGACAGATTTTAGCATAGAACTCCATTCCTGTAGGTTTTAGAGAACATTTTTTTAATTGAAAATTTGAGAGGATTCGCAATGTAAATTTCCTACAAAGTTACTTATATAAAAATTTTGAAAATGTCGCCATTTTGAATAAAATATTGCGGAAAATCATCTATAATATATATGTAAAGTATTCCAAGCCACTGAAGCTGGACAAACGAAATTTGATGTGCTGATGTATCATCAAGAGTAGATTACCGGAATCTATATAATTTGTCCGTCATATTGGATTGAAGATGACGATTTTCTCCAAATTCTGTAATTTTCCCGTAATCTACTCTTGATGATACATCAGCACATCAAATTTCGTTTTGCATAGCTTCAGTGATTTGGACTGGGCATACTTTACACACTTATTACCAAAGTTTCATGAATGCAGGATTTTTTTCATTCTGGGGTCTATTTTTGGCTTATTTTACCTGTACTAAAAACGAGCTAAAACGAGTCGCACCGGCGAGCCAAATATCAAACTCGACCCGAAAAACAGTAATTTGACTCGAAACTCAACTCGAGAAAATTACCTCTGGTTCGACTCATGTCCATCCCTATCCACGATGTAGAAATTAGCTGTGTTATTTCCACATCCCATAATTGCCACACCACGACATTCTGTTCTGTCGGTATAATGTCCTTTGGTTAACAACATTAAGTCTACCGGGTATTTCCAATAACGTGTTACATATACTACATATGACACATTATTATGTAATCATAATTGAATTTATAGCTTCATGTGAATTACTTAATCTATGTATATCTCTACTGTATAGGGGGCTTAGAAATATTATATATTGTTTTGCTATTTCTGCAAATATCTCTGACGTGTCTTATATAATAACTGTACTCAATTGTACACAACGTGATCTACAAAACAAAGGAATAAAGTAAAGTAAAGTATAGTTAACGCGGGTTTCGAATTTAACCAGCGTCAACTTATCTTCTTATGTTATAAAGGGAACCAAGAAAGTTTTGTCGCTTTCTGTGGAGGGTCTGTGTTCAATTGGCCCTCACACCGTGAGTTGAATGCGAATGGAGATCGTCAGTTGTTGGTGTGGGTATAGCCTACATACTACCTGGTTGTGACAGTTCAGTTACACCGTGAACGTGCGGAAGGACAGAGTGAACTTGTGACCTCCACAGAGCGTCATAAGGGCGTGTATGCTGTACGAGTTCAAACTGGGGTCAAGCGCAGTTGCAGCGGGGCGGACTATATGCCAGGCCTTTGGTGAGGGTGTCGTGACTACGCGGACAGTGCAGCGGTGGTTTACCAAGTTTAAGGACGGTGACGAAACACTCCAAGACGCACCACGTTCAGGAAGACAAACACAGGTACCAAATGAAGATCTTCAGGCAGCAATTGAGGCGAACTGTGGCCAGACATGTGAGGAACTGGGACTACAATTCAGTGTGAGTGGAGAAACCATTCAGCAGCACCTCCATCAACTTGGGAAGCACTACAAGTTGGGTCGATGGGTTCCACATGATTTGACTCCGGGCCAGAAGGCAACGCGAGCAGACACCTGTGTTTCTTTGCTGTCTCGTCTGAGGGAGGAGCCATTTCTGGACAGGGTGTTCACATGTGATGAGAAGTGGGTCCTGTACGAAGCTCCACGGCGCCGTCATCATTCGTTAGCATCCCATGAACCGGTTCCAATACAGCCGAAACCAGCACTGCACCAGAAGAAGGTCCTCCTGTGTGTTTGGTGGACTGCTCGCGGCATCGTGCATCGGGAAATGCTACCAGCTGGTCAGAGCATCAATGCAACTGTGTACTGTCAGCAGATGAGCCGTGTTGAAGAAAAACTCAAAACTCTGGAGCCAGCACTTCTGAATCGCAAAGGGATCCGCCTGTTACAGGACAACGCTAAGCCCCACGTGGCTAGGATGACCCGGGACACCATTCTACGCCTTGGATGGGAAACACTATTGCATCCACCATACTCCCCGGACATTACACCGTCCGATTTTCACCTGTTCCATTCCTTGGACAATCACCTTAGACGACGCCAGTTCAAATCCCTAGTAGAGGTGCAAAATGCACTTGATACCTTCTTCGCTTCACGGCCCAGCAAGTTCTACCGCGATGGAATCCATGGCCTTCCAGAACGTTGGCAGAAGGTCGTCGTGGACTATTTTTGATCTTCCAGGTACGTCTTAGGTAACATATCGATGTTCGAAGGTGGTGGGTGAAAAAGCGACAGAACTTTCTTGCTTACCTTTAGTTATCTAAACGCAAGATGGCCGTTAAGCACAGCTCACTTGGTGAGTTTATTTCTTTGTTTATCGAAATATATAGTATCCTAGTGGTGCATATCACTTTTAAAGTATAAAAGAATGATGGCAGAACTAATCTACAAAATATTACGTTGCAATCAATTCATTTGTGTTCATTATTTTGTAATTTAAACCTCTACCGTGTAACTTAGAGTATGTAAAAAGGAAATTTATTACTCTAAGCGTGTAACCTTTTCTTTACTGACAATGGCAGTAGATGCATGATAACCAAATTAAGTTTTGTAGTCTAAACGGAGTTACTTCAACCATGATTTTTTACCATGATAACAATCTTAGTAATCAAAACAAGGCATTAAAGGCCCACAATTAAGGTATATATGCGAATTCACAAAATTCGAGCCTCGTTTTCTTTCAGAAAAAACTTGTCACTTGACAACTTTCAATGTTAAGATTTGTGGCTCTCTACCACACTGGTCCTCTATTGCTGGTAAGACAATGAAAGATTACGAGTTGCGTTCGCTACTATGATTATTTTCACGTAACTGTGTAAAATTTTATCTTGTTTTAGCAATTTCTCATCATCTTGGGCCATGTTTCAGCTATGCTAAAAGAGCTTTTCAGCAGTAATTTAGTTGATGACTCTACTGAAGAAAATTATATGTGTAGAACCGTGGACTGCCCTCGGCGCAAGATAGCCAAATTTATTATCCCTAATGATCGGCCATTTTGCATCTTATAAATTGGAGAATGTCCAGTTTGGATAGATTAATAAGTTTCAAAGTTGTTTAGATGGGTATTGACTTTTGGATTGCTTTTCAAACCGTCAAATCTTGTAACGAACACAAAAGCCAACAATACGATTATTACGACGTTACCATAAATTAAGATAAAACACCTAAGTTCCTAAAAACCGAGCTCTTCTTGCTATGACGATTCCGTTGTAAGGAATACTTATTTTTTTCTTCAGAGAGAAGTGTGATTGCAGATGAAATGCTACGAATAAAAACTTAATAAGTTTATATAATGACTCCCGATAAATCATTTATATTGTCTTACTTTCAAAGGATATTTTAGACTTAACGGTTCAAGTATTGATACAAAGGTATATCAAACCTATTTAACAGATTATCCTGTTGGAATTTATCTGTTTAGATTTATAGTGCGACTTAATATTTGTCACTTAATTAGCAAGTAGAATAGCTTTCCATTGTTATATAAAATAAGCTTTATAAATAACAGACTTCATTATAATCTTATCATAAATCCAATTTTTTTCTCCTTATTTCTAGTTATCGACGTCGATTTCTTTCATTTTTCTAGCATTCGCCTGCGATATTTTGTTGCACACAAAATGTCTTTCTTAAGCCATGTATCATGTCTGCGTTTATTTGTTCGCTGTGTGGAAGTCTTGTGGTTCATCGGGTATCGATTCCTGAATCTCTCGATTACAAAGCAACGAGTGGTACCACTCACCCACCAAAAATTTACTAGAAAGTATTTCCTTTACATTTTAAGGAACGTTTTCCTAGAAGCGTGTGACGCTAAGCTGCAGACGTTCCGCGGCGGACGCGGCCTACTCCCCACCTGTAATTAAATGTCACTGATTTCCAAACAGCGAAGATCACACTGGAATTGAATTACGGACGGGGAGCGTCAGACACTACAGACGCTTGAATGAAAACATACCTTTAGGAAAATCTTTTGAACGCCCACAAATAAATTAATCAGCTTTTGAACACTTATTGTATAGATGTCCACATCCGGTCACTATTCAATATCGGTGCTAGTCTTTTGTTTACAGAGAGGACGTCTCAGTACTCTCGCGAGAGTGCCATTCCTTGCCAATCTTGACAGTTATGATTTCAAGAACTTTTGTTGTGTTCAACATTTTAAAGGGGTAATTCACGCGACATGATTTGTTCTTTCCATCCCTGACAATAAAAAATAAAGTTTAACATGACTACTAACCCGTCTTCGCTCACTCGGCAATCTATGCCCGTGAAGCATTATGAAATGCTAAAAGAAAATGAGCATTTATTCTTGAGCAGGAACAAAATATAGTAATGCACTTGTGGAAGAAATGGAGAAAAACTGACCTTCGAACCTCGTCCTCATGGATCCAACGCCCTACCGCCTACGCTAGTGAGGCAACTGGCAGCAAACGCTTTCGAAAGGATCTTTATTGTCTCGCCAGGTAATTGATAGCGTATCGGAACAAGGAAAGCAGTTTTGCACATTCGCATTAAAGGTGGTTGCAAATGTATAAGCCGCAGCTTATCACGGCATATTGTGAACAAAAGGTATACAGAAAATATTTATAAAGTAAGAATAACAAAGTGCGCCAGAAACGTTTAACATTTATTAGGGTTAGTAAACTTCCCTACTTTTCTAATAAATACTTTTGAGGAAACACTAATGAAACTTCAGCGAATATGCCTACAAATTTGTAATTTTTTTTTTAGTGTAGAGCAGTCACCATCAGCACAATGCCCTCTGACATTAGAACTGCTTCCTCCTTCGCCCGCGAGTCGAGCTGCGGGCAGAGAAGGTAGTCTCGTTGACGGGTTGCCAGGTCTTCGTTGTTTTTCATCATGCATGAAAGAAAGAAATAGAGGGTGCACAGAAATATTCGAGTCATAAATGAGTAAATACGATTCATTACATATACCCCATTATTAACAGAAAGAAAAAGTTGTATTGAAATTATTTATTTTGAATGGTGGAATTTCCTCTTGAACTCCTTAGAAAGCAAAGTAACCCTAACTTGATAAATTATAAATATTCTCCTGAAGAAAGAGTAATGATTTTACAAAGGAAAAATATTGTTGGCGAAACTTTATTCCTGAGACCGAAGAGGCTACAATAATGGTTCCCAAAAGGTGGTCCGCAGACCCATGGGGGTCCGCGGGAGGTCACCAAGGGGTCCGCGACCTATTGTTGGGAAATTAGGTTTTGTCTTAAACTAGCCTTCAGCAGACATTATTGTATTAATTTAAAAAATCAAATCGTAGTTTGTCTTAACACATTGGTGACGGGCACCAAAATCTTCCTTAGTACGTTCGTCATGTTTGTGCACCGACCCTGGAAATTTCAATTTTCGGCGAACCTTGGACTGAAGTGGTCTTAAGCTTAAGGTATTATCCGTATGCCAATGCTGAATTATCTGAAACGCAACGTTTAATAGAATGTTTGAATGCGTCACTAGTGAATTTATTTTGTTCCTACCTTTGTTTTCTTCTTTCTAGCAGACCCTTACAAATGTCTTGAATTTTTATCCCTCCACAATTCTTGTTAAACAAACGAATTTACATTATTCTCAAATTATTACTAAATGCAAAAGAATCTAAAATTCTACAACGGACTGACGAATGATAAGTAGAATGAAGAAATTTATTGTTATGTATTGTGCAATGGACACGAGATACAGAAGATATTCAGTCTTAGGGTTACCAGACGTACCTTTTAAGAGTAGATGTAGGCCCTACTCTTTTTCTCCCAAGTCTGCCACTGCACAGAGTTAACGCGTAACGTTATACTGCTAATGCACTTTAGTCAACTAAAATTTGGAATTCCCGGATTTTGATTATATAAATAGGAATTATTATGATTACTGCTATTAATTATTATTGATGTTTATCGCTAGTATTAAATGTGATCTGTCGTCAATGCAAAATGTAGATGTAGGCCTATTTCTTTTCTTTTTTTCTACTTTTACAATCTGGTAATCCTATTCATTCTGCAAGGTTTCTCTCCGCAGAGGAAACTGTTTTGAGAGGTACTACCACTCTCTCAAACAATGCTGTCAGCAGTGGTAAATGTTTATGTTAAATCTAAACTTCTTACAGTGTTTAGTTCGATTGTTATGAATGTTGAAAGTAATGTAAAATTGCTCTGACGCACCAAACAACATTTCGCTCGTACGCCGCCGCCGTGTGGTTTACAATAGTTTATAAAGGTTTATTTTTGTCGGACAACACATTAAATGCTGGACTGAAAAATAAAAAAGTGGCTCATTAAAACGAGATAGGCCTACGCCTACAGACCAAGAGGAAAAGGATGAAATAGATGGTCGAAGTAAAATGTAGGTGAGTTCGTGTGAACCTATCCCTTCTACAAGCAGCGTTAGGCCTACAATTAAAATTAGGAAGTACAACTCAGACTATTTGGAGATTGGTTTCTCATATGCCGGAACTGAGGATAACCCACAACCTCAGTGTGTTGTTTGCTTTGAAGTCCTCTCCAATGAATGCATGAAGCCTGCAAAGCTTCGTAGGCATCTCGAGACAAAGCACCCGGAGTACAAAGATAAGTCACTAGATTTTTTTAAAAATAAAATTAGGAGAACTGAAAAACTCCAAAAAAGCGATGGTCTTGCATACTGGTGCAAATGTGAATGAAAATGCAACCCTTGCCTCTTATGAGGTTTCTCAGCTTGTAGCAAAATGTGACAAAGCTCATGCTGTTGTTGAAGAGCTTATTCTACCGGCAGCTGTAATACTGTGCAAAAGAATGTTGGGTGATGTTGCCGCTCAATTGGTCAGCAGTGTCCCGCTCTCCAACAATACTGTACAAAGGAGGATAACTGATATAGCAAGTAATATTGAAGAAACATTGGTGACCAGGCTTAGTATGTGTGACATGTTTGCTCTGCAATTGGATGAGAGCACAGAGATATCAAAGAAAGCAATAATGCTAGTTTTTGTTCGTTATGTATGGAAAGACTAGTTATTTGAAGACTTGCTTTTTTCTGGTGAACTTCTTCATACAACAGCAGACGATATTTTCTTCATTAAACGATTTTTTTTAAATAAACATGACATTTCATGGAGAAAATGTATGGGTTTTTCAACAGATGGTGGAAAATCCATGTCTGGACACAAAACAGGACTTCGAGCACGTATTCAAGCAGTAGCTCCTATCATGAAATGGACTCATTGCTGCATCCATCGAGAAGCTTTAGTAGCCAAAAGGTTGCCTGAAATGTTGCAGAAGACGCTCAATGAAGTTGTACAAATTATAAACTACATAAAAACTCGACCTCTTCAATCCATATTGTTTTCCTTGCTATGCAAAGAGATGAGCAGTGAACAAGAGCAGCTTCTTATTCATACTGAAATGCGTTGGCTCTCTCGAGGTAAAATCTTGACAAGGTTTTTTGAGCTTAGAGACGAGGTCCGAATCTTCTTTATCGACAGCAAGTACGTTGATTTTCTCAATGACTTTTCTTGATTATGCATGACCGCCTACCTAGCTGATGTGTTTGAACAATTGAATCTTTTGAACTTAAGTTTACAAGGAAACGACGTACACATGTTCCAAGTTGAAGACAAAATCAGTGCTATGGTAAAGAAGTGTGAGATCTGGGCAGTAAGAATCGATAAAGAATCTTTTACGAACTTTCCTACTTTCAAACAGTTCTTGGAGTCTTCTGATGAAACTTTGCCTCACCGGGTAAAGGAAAAAATGACCGAGCATCTTCGTAGTTTAGCCACCACTTTTAGGGAATATTTTCCCGAGCCCAAACCCGATGACTGGTGGATTCGAAATCCGTTTAGCTGTGTCGAAATAGACAAAATTCTTAGCCTCTCAGAAGAGGAACAGGATCAACTTGTGGAGTTATTGTGCTGTAGTACCATGAAAAGTGCTTTTAGTGATGGAAAACTAGCCAACTTTTGGTTAACTGTTCGTAAGGACTTCAGAGAACTTGGCGAGAAGGCACTGAAACATCTCGTTCCTTTCGCAACCACATATCGGTGTGAACAAGGTTTCTCAACCTTGTGTTATAGGAAAAACAAGTACAGAAATCGTCTTGACATGCAGTATGATTTCAGAGTAAAACTATCAAGTATCGAACCTAACTTTTCAGAAATAATGAACTCTAAGAACGATTCCACTTATCGCACTAAGAATTAAAACTGTTCGATTTGTCTTTTTTATAAAATAAATATGTGCCTCCCAAGCGTATTATTCCTCGCGTCCTACTTTAAATATTGTGTGTATAATAAAACATCATTACTTGTAATGTTGGCTTGTACTGCATGACTGTTTTATTTTGTGACCGGCCGCCACCTTACAAAACACCAGACTAAATTAATAAAAATAAAAAAAAGATTATGTTTAGGTAAGTAAATAATGATGTTCAATTCAGTAAGCGCAATCAATTTGGGATTTTAGGGGGTCCGCGACATGTTGGCGAAGTCATGAAGGGGTCCTCGAAAAAAAATTATTGGGAATCACTGGGTTACAAGATCGTATTACTTATGGTTATTTAACATTTCAAACAGAAAATTCTTTCGGAATAGCCTTTCCGAAGGTGTAAGTAAACATCTGAGGCTGTTTTTGTTATTTCCAGGGATTGAGAATATTTCTATATGTCATACTATTGTTAGAAACTTTCGGCGTAATTTTTTTCTTGCTTTAGCGGGTAACACCACCGGCCCCAGCCGATCGGGTATAGCCGTGCTGTCTACGGTGGTAGGCCAACGACTCGAAGGTCCCGAGTTCGAGTTCTGGCAGGGGCATGGGGCATTTTAATGGCTAAAGGGCGAATCGTGAAGGGTCGAAGTCCAAAGTTACTAGATTGGCCCATATAACAATCAAGTTTTTACCACCTGTCCCAGTCAGCTCTGAAAGAAACAGAATCAAAGGCAACAAAGGAATTGATTAAAAAGCCCTCCGAGTTGAAATCAGGTCTCATATATAAACCCGGTCAGTCGGTCCAAAACTTGACCTCGATGTCCCGGTGACCCGTTTCAGCTCTAGTAGAGACAAGGAGCTGAGAAATGCTTACTTTATTCAGTTTTAATTTACATTTAACTTATATGCTGAACAGGAAACTCTGCTTTAAGCCGATCATAAATATGAAGCATCATGTCCCTCCGGGTTCTTTTCCAGAAGACACGGTAGATGACTACTCAGCAAGCCGAATGCCGACCCCGACGACGGCCCGACAAACTAGTAGTCGGGAAATAGTTGGGGAAAGGTCAGCGCGACCCATAAGTAGTATTTGGTCGTCGGGCTATTTTCCGAGATGTCCCCCGACTTACCAGCATAGGGGCGTAACTCCGCCCACCGACCTCGGCTCACCTTCCACGACCAAATGCTGATATCGCCTTGCTTGCTTAGTAGCTTTATTGGAAACATGACCATAACCACTAGACTCCGAGGAATGAACTAACTTGCTTTGTCATTTTTTTGAAAGAAAGGATAATTGAAGGAATATCTCATGTGATTTTCTTTATTTTCTTCAGGGCTTGACGTTGATTGATAATATCCAGGACCAGGAGACGTTTCTTCATCTCATTGAAGACTTCATCAGGTATGTAGCTTCTGTTGTTTCTAACTATCGGAGAATTTGCCTGTTGAAAGGTATCCCAATAGAAGGGTTAAAGAGAGTAAGAGACAGGTTGCGTAGGAGTGAATGAGTATTTAAAAACAGTAGATAAAGTATCGGAGTTAAGTATCCCTTCACTCAGAAAAAAAATTGGTGTTAATTGCCACCCCAAAAGGACCGTTACTAAGTTACTTAATCTGTACCAAACGAAACCACTGTTATGCAACTCTGTACACTCAAAAAATTATTGGTGTTAATTGCCACCCCCAAAAGGAGTAATGGATTACCTAGCTACTTCTACACTAATCCAGTGCTGGGTAACCACCAATTCCAGTGTTGGTTAACACCATCCGGGGTGTCCAACACCGTTTCTGGTGTTGTCAAACGCTTATATCGTTATTCAGAATCACCGTTAGGACTGTTAATAAACACCATTGAAGGTGTTCTCTAACATTTCTAGCCTTGCACTTTAACACTCCTAACGGTGTTTCTGAATACCGATATAAGCGTTTGACAACACCAGAAACGGTGTTGGACACCCCAGATGGTGTTAACCAACACTGGAATTGGTGGTTACCCAGCACTGGATTAGTGTAGAAGTAGCTAGGTAATCCATTACTCCTTTTGGGGGTGGCAATTAACACCAATATTTCTTTTTGAGTGTACAGAGTTGCATAACAGTGGTTTCGTTTGATACAGACTAAGTAACTTAGATTATAAGTCTTAGAACGCAGAACAATTAGCTCAGGTACATATTAGAACAATTATAAAACAATCCAATCTACTAAATCATGTCTAACATATCAGATTTGGATGTCTATTATAGTAATTTCTGTAAGCTAGAGAAAGCATTAATTGGAGTTGGTTGTCCATGTCCAGCTCACGTTCAGCTTAATAAAGCCTTGAACTCTGAGGCGGGCGTCTTTCCCATTAACATTGAAGCTGTTATTTTAAATATACAGGATCATTTTCATACCTCGTACAATAAGGGTACACACACACTAAAAATTCTGAATTTGTGAACTTGTATTAAAAAAAAATCAAAGATACGTTGTCTCTCCTTGTATCATGCACTCACGAGGACTTGTATTCACTCAGCGATTCCGCCAGACTTTCCCCTGTGGGGGATGTCACCCCAAAATCCTCGAGAGCACCCCCCTCCCAACTTAAAAATATTTACGGTCAAAAATCGATAGAAATCATACAAAAACTCCACTTAACACCCTCCCAATTTTGACTTTACACCCGCCAAAAACGGAAAATCCTGCCGGAATCCCTTAATGTATTGTATTTTAACGTGTTATTTTATGTTCCTTGATAAAACACCATCCTCTTCGTTAAGCTTCTTTAAGAATCCAACATCAGAACTAATATCTATTTTTAGTCATAGTGTGGGAGTTGTTCCGTTTTATAATCAGGTCTCTCGAAGATTAAACATTTGCTATTGTTGAAATAGAATCTTTGGTTGAAAGACTGTTAGAGAAACTTCAAACAAGTTGAAGCTTTCAATACAAGAAGGGCTTACCAGTGAAAGAGAGTCAGAAACGCAATTTTTATGATACCTGTATAGAATATATCAAGGAATGGTCACACTACACTATTCGTCAACGAAAAATCTCTGACCGTTGTGGAGAACATGGGCCTCGTAACCAGCAATGAAGAGCTGACAGATAGTGTTGGCGAGAGGAACATTCCATACACACAGAGAACTGGCTGTGCTGTGGTGGTGGTGTAAGGGTTAGCATACCTAGCCAGTAACTGAGAGATCGGGGTTCGAATCACGGCAACTGTAATTTTTTTGTGTTAATATTCGACATTTACCATACGCAAGGTTATTCGAGGAAAATATTGTTGGAAAGTTAAAATATCATATTTTGGAGGATGAGTCTTGACGCTTGTGGTGCTTTTCTATGCTTACATGAACTACCGAATTAAATTGAAGTTTACATCTTGTCAACAACAATTACCATTCCTTAATCACCTAACAACATAACCCAAGACATACTTTATTGGGAAAGGGTAGCAGCAACAACTGTGGATGAAGTATAAAAAACTCAAAAGAGTTGATATGAAAAGTATTATCCATAGCCATGTTAGTATGACCTTTGTGTCTCTTACATCCTTTGTCCCAGCCAGACCTAACAGTTCAGTAGGCAACATCGTGGATCGGCAATTGGAAGGCACCCGGGTTCGACCATCGCTGGCGCCTATCCTGACTGAGGTTTTCCAAGATTTTTCGTAGTTTTTCGTGATGATATCTCAACTAATGCCCTGACCGCTATCTTTCCCACCGCTTCGTCCGGAAGAATAATCGCCCAGCTACGCCATTCCTCACACACATGACGAACTTTGGCTAAAAAGTTAAAGACAATGACGCCGGCCGGGTGGCCGAGCGGTCTGCGGCGGTAGGTCATCGACTCGAAGGTCCCGGGTTCGAGTCCCGGCAGGGCCATGGGTGTGGATTTTAACAGCTAAATGCGAATCGTGATGGGCCGAAGTCCAAAGTTACTAGACTGGTCCATATAAAAATAAAGTTTACCAAAGTTTTTTAAAGACAATGACCCACTTGCTCTGTATGTAAACTACTCGCAGAGCACGGTTGATGATGACATGACGAGACTTGTCGGGAAAGATTAATTCAGAGGAGTTTCATTTCGAAACCACAGTACAACTTGCTCATCTTTTTTTCTTTCTCAGACTGAAGCACTTAATAATTACAGATGATTAATTTGTATTTAAAATAACTGTGTATATTTTACTGATAAGCTTTAGTCGTGTAGGCTATATAGATTTGTGACGTAAGGTGAAAGAGCCTTCGAGCAAACTACGTAAATATACCTGTAAGTATGATTGCTGGAGACGCAATAGAATTAGTGTTGTGGTGAATCTTTGTAAATGATAAGGCAAATGCGAGTGCGCTCATCAAGTAATATAAAAGGATAAGATTATCTTGATTGCATTGCACAAAATCACAAAACAAAAGAACGTTTTCAATGGGTTATTACTATCCATAATCAATTGTTTCTTTCGACATCTTGTTCTGTGTTGAGAAATGTCATAGATCTTACAAATACCTTCTGAATCATACTTGACTACGTTCAGCAAATGAGAGAAAAAAAAACGGCATTGAACCATGTTTCGTCGGAAATTTGGTATCAAATAAAACTATTAAACCAACCAATAAGTAAATTCATTTCTTACTTCTTCACTATAATTAAGTATAAACAGACCTCCAATGAATATCAATTGAGGGTCTATCGAAAAATAATTTCCCTTAGTAATGATAGAGTAGGTTTCTTTTTTACAAACGCCAAGAACAACATTAAATGAATTTCAACAGAAGACAGTTTATTTTATCTAATAAATAATGATAGCTTAGGGTCTTAGCTGCTGCCTGTCTGGGTCATAAATGTCAATTAAATAAGTTATATCATGAAATTTGTGTGAATGGTCTTTTCAGGTAGATTTCGAAGAAAAATCTACCTATTGAGATCGGTATGATATCTGTGTATACAGGGTGTCCATAAAGTTCGTTGCCACCCTGTGTATCTTTGAAACGACTGCGAATATGAGCAAACGCAAAAACACGTCCTTCGTTATTTTGTGGGACTTCAATTTTGAGCTATAATAGTTTCACCCCATACCCCCCCCCCCTAAATAGGGGTACGGAGGTCTGCCTTAACCACTAAATAGTTTTTACATGTTCAGCCTATAAATAAATAACTTCAACGCGTGTATCTCCGAAATTTTAATCAGCAAAGTGTAACTGGAAAGACCCTATTTAGTGGGTAAGGCATATGTACGTAAAAACACGCTGGAAAACTCATTGTAAGCAATTTGGAACCTCTTCACAACATTGACAATTTACATTCATCAGCAAACTCTGATAAAAAAAATTAAAGAAAAAGAAAATGTTTCGAAATGTTCCTAGCATTACAAAACTATGGGACTAACATAGCAACTTACTTGTGGGTACGTTAGGACTTCGAAAAAAATCATTACAACAACAGTTAGATACAGTAACATAGACCTCTTGCTGTCTGAGTCAAGAATAGAAGTTTCGTTTTAGAACTTTCATCTTACTGCCATTTGGAATATGGAACAATTTGGAATTCTAAGGTTCCCCATTTTTTTTGTATCAAATCCGTTGACACTACGTATCACTCGACCACTTTTGTCATTTGACAATTTTACGTAGACCATGACCTCCGTTTACTCCTCCTAGGGGACACGGAGTGGAACTTTTATAGATAAAAATGTTATCCCCTTAAAATAATGAAGTACGTGTTTTTGCGTTTTTTTTAATATTCCCAGTCGTTTTGAAGATATACGGGGTGGCAACGGATTTTATGTACACGAAATGTGACCGCCGCCATTTTGGATGGAGTCAACACAACAACTTGAAACTTTCGGCAAAATATTTCTTTTGTTGAGACCTTTAAACGATATATTACTGACCCCTTTTACCATTTGAAATTTTCAAGTTGACCCCCCCCCCGTACCCCTGTTTGGGGGGGGGGTATGGGGTGGAACTGTTATAGCTCAAAATTCAAGCCCCACAAAATAATGAAGGGTGTGTTTTTGCGTTTGCTCATATTCGCAGTCGTTTCAAAGATACACGGGGTGGCAACGGACTTTATGGACACTCTGTATATATATTAACACGCTAGCGGCCATAATTTAGAAGATATTTGAACCAAATTTTAATGTTGTTTCTAGGCTTAAAGGGGGTGGTCGGGGTAGAGGCTTGAAATTTTGAATATATATATATATATCAGCCCCTATGGAGTTTAGAGGGAAACTTTGTCTGCATAAATTATAGTATTCCCTATGAAGTTTACGGTGACACCAATGATTCAGGGGTTGTGGGAGGCCTGCCGAAAGGGATTTTTTAAAATAAGGTTTTGATAGTGATTTGTGATTTTTAAGAACCTTGATTATTACGCGAACGTTCTAGTCAAGAATTGTAACTTGATTGTTGTTCAACGAATGCTACTATTAATGATCTTCCTGACTAAAAGAGCGACATTTCTCGCTTTGTAATTAGGAAGTCCCTTGTTCGAGTCCCGGTAAGAACACGTTGAAAAATAATGGTAGGTCGTGAAGCCCTTCAAGCTGTAGCTCGTGACAAGTTACCACAGACCTGATAGTCACGAATTTGCTCTTGAAGAAAACTCATCATTATCAACAGTGATTTGCAATCAACAGTGATTTGCAATCAACAGTGATTTGCAATATTATTTAGAACTGATCCCATAGTTTCAAACATAGGTCTTAGGTTTGTCTGTTAAATCAAGAAATCATAATTGCAACGAATTAATCACTTTTCGTTTACTTAACTCATCCTCCAAACCTTAACTCATCCTGCAGTCCCTAAATCGTTCACTAATTCTTGATTCGTCCGCTAATCCTTAACATTTCACTAATCCTCAACTCGTTCGTTAATCCTTAACTCGTTAGTTGATCCTGGCCAGTTCGCTAACCCTTAAATGATTCACTAATCCTTGACTCGTTCGCTTATCCTTAACTTGTCAGCTAATCTTTAACTAGTCTCAATTGCTATCAGCACGACGATTTTCACAATTATGAAGTTGTCCTTCTTATCTTTTACTCACCTTGACTAGGATGGCCAGTCAAGTGTTGTGATTTATCAAAAGCTCAACGCTCGTTTAAGGTTTACATTTCTTCCAGAAATAATGATGATAATAATTGAAATAAAATAAAATAGTTCGTGAAAGATAAATATTCCATTCATTAGTAAAGTAGGCTCCGACCGAACCTCACCGTTTGGAGATATTCCCATGGAGATATCACCGTAGAGTATTTTTAGTATAAGCATAAAATTTTCTACGAATATTTCAATGTCCGGGATGAGATATAGACTGAGGGTATTCTTTGGAATATCCCGGGGATATTGTACATGTGCTTTTCATTCTTGCGAATGAAAAAAAAAAGAACTAATAAGGGAAGTCGGGGAAGTTGTACGCGGGGATCTGCATGTGTTATATATCGTTGGAAAGGTCACACCGAGTACACGTTACATGTGAAATATCTCGCTTGAATGGGGCTTGTAGGGGGCGTGGCGACCATTTGAAGATCCGAACAATGCACGCCCCGAAACACCAGAAAACGTGGACAAAATAGGAAGCTGTGTTTCAATGTGTATGAGACTTGGTATATATAGATTTAAAAGGTGGCTGAGTACGAATCTGACATCACATTTGTAATATTCAAAATGGCGGATCCAACATGGCGGACACAGCTTACAAAAAAAGCTATAGATCTGACATTGAGTATATTCGACGTCGCTAATTATGAATCGGATACAAAAATTGTAAAATTCAAAATGGCGGATCTAATATCGCGGACAAAATGCAAAAAAAACTGCTATCTATCGGAAAGGGGGTAGGTAGAGATTTTCGTGGCGCTGAGTACGAAGCCAATAGCAAAATAGTTAAATGAAATATGACGGATCCAATATGGCGGAGAAAATGTGCACAACGGACATATGTGATGATTACACACGTAGTAGATAAATACGTATCGTACATAACGGGGCAAGTAGGGGCAGCTGATTCGTGATAATAAAGAGGGAGTTTGTTGTAGTAGACAGCAGAGCTTTGAACTAGAAAATGACGTTTGTTCACGTGTAGTGGTGTTTCGAACCCCATTGCAATGGCAGTGAAAAAGTGCGCGTTTTAGATTATAAAATGCGTTATGCTTCCGCAACTGTCTGTCTAGTATCACATGATGTCGTTTACAATTTGATCCCCCCCCCCTAGATATGCATTGCTGTGCGTTACATGCGTGTAAGAGGATGAGGGAAAGAGTGTATAATGACTACTGATAATGGTAGATCAAAGAAACAGGTGTAACACAGGCTTTTACGACAAAATACAGTGCATGTTGGATTCGCCGTGTCCGCCATTTTGAATGTTACAATTTTGGTATCCGATTCATAATTAGCGACGTCGAATCTCTTTATATACCCAATTTCAGATCCATAGCTTGATTTTTTGTAATTTGCGTCCGCCATGTTGGATCCGCCATTTTGAATATTATAAATGTGATGTCAGATTCGTACTCAGCCACCTTTTAAATCTATATATACCAAGTCTCATACACATTGAAACACAGCTTCCTATTTTGTCCACGTTTTCTGGTGTTTCGGGGCGTGCATTGTTCGGATCTTCAAATGGTCGCCACGCCCCCTACAGGCTCCATTCAAGCGAGATATTTCACATGTAACGTGTACTCGGTGTGACCTTTCCAACGATATATAACACATGCAGATCCCCACGTACCACTTCCCCGACTTCCCTTATGTGTCGCCTGAAAGGGGAAGGTTTGAGTAGCCGATATACAGCTTAAACGCTTAGCAGATTTAGCAAAAAGTACAAAAATGGCCGCAAAAACCATTGTTGTATAGAATATACAGCCTAAATTGCTGAGCTAGAAACGCCAAATTTGGCAGAACGGTACATTATCACTAGTAGGTTACAAGAATATTACAAACTGTCTCCAAAGACGCCACTTTGAATCCAAAATGGCGGACCCGAAAAAATCATTTACAACACCGTTTGAGCTAGAGATACGAAATATTGCATAAAGGTGTGTTATCAAGATTAGTTTAGGAAAATTTTACATCATTTTGAAAAAATCGTTATCTTGGGGACAAAATGATCGCCAAAGCTATTGTTGTATAGAGTGCATAGCCTAAGCTGCTGGAGCTAGAAACACAAAAATTGGTATGACGGTACATCATCTCTATTAGGCTGTGAAAATGTTATAAAATGTCTCCAAAAACGCCATCTTGGATCCAAAATGGCGGACTCGAAAAATTCATTTTCCACACCGTTTAAGCTA
This sequence comes from Lepisma saccharinum, assembly GCA_022664845.1. Taxonomy (NCBI): domain Eukaryota; kingdom Metazoa; phylum Arthropoda; class Insecta; order Zygentoma; family Lepismatidae; genus Lepisma; species Lepisma saccharinum. The sequence continues at coordinate 66,989 of JAGDQP010000730.1, forward strand.
GAGATAATAAATTTCGGATAAAGGTGTGTTACGAAGAGTAGTTTAGGAAAATATTACAATATTTTGAAAATATTACCATCTTGAATTCAAAATGGTTGCCAAAAAGCCATTTTCCACACCGTCCGAGCTAGAGAAATGAATTTTTGGTATGAAGGTGTACCATCACGAATAGATCACGACAATTTAAGAAAATGCTTAAAAGTCGTCATTTTTAATTCAAAATGGCCGCCCAAAAACCAATTTTGCAAACCACTAAGGCCAGATTTCTTAACTTTCATTACATAGTTTCAGCCTACTATGAGTTAGCTCATGCACTTTCAGTCGAAAAGAACGTCTTTTTCTCGGTGACGGGATATACTAGCTTATATATTCTCACAATATCATAGGGATGTCTCAAACGTGGAAACTGCGACATTAATAACTGGTCCACAAGGCCTTGCCGCAAAGTGAGTATGTTTTCGTAAAAAGTGCTTGACCGATTTAAATGATTTTTCGCACATGATCAGACACTGAACCGAACTGGGAAGTTATCATATCACTTTGATTCTAAGAATTATTATATTCAGAGAAAATCGACCATCTAATTATCCATTGAATTCGAGTGGCGGTTATAACAATAAGCGGCAACTCACACTACAGTGTTGTTCGATGGGTTGACTACCTCCAAGTGGTCAAATTTGGCGTATCTATCAATTCATAAACATCGGCTATCTTAGGTAACACCCCTAGGGAGGAGTGAAGGTGGGAAGCGGTGGCATGTAAAAATAATAGAAAACGACTAATATTCGTGTCGAATTCATAGTTTTCGGGGTCGCTGAGATGAATGGTAACACTTCCGATGCAATTTAAGTCCAACAACATCCTCCATCGGCATGCAAGGCGTGACAAAATATTTTATTCATCCCGCACCAACGGGCGGGAAAATCAGTTAGTATTTAATATGTATCTATTTAAGCTCGTTTTGATGTTATTACATTTATGTGGCTGGGTTCTAAAACGGACAATCATAGGAGATTTTCCCTTTGAGAACCAATCCACAGAATTTGTTTTACAATATTGACTTCTGAGACATTTATTTACTTTTACTTTCAATGGGATGAAATTAATGGAAATAAACAGGAAACATTTGCTAATGAAGCACATCTCTTTCCACTGAACCTTTGCAGTGCAGCAACAATTTCAAGTTAGCAGCCAACAAACAGGAAGTTCCTGTGGTGTAGCCGTGTCAGGTACCAGTAACGGACAATCTTCTCAATCCCACTGTGCGATAGAAAGTGTGCAATATTTACATTAGTCACGGGAAGTGGGGTTATTTGGTTCCATTAAAAGTCTTTTACAACAGTTATTCTCTTCTTCCGCCACCTTTCGCTACAATAAAAGACTATTATTTAACTTCTTTCATAAGAAAATGAATTTACTTGTGCCTTTTATAAAATACTTTTTACTTTTAAAAAAAAGAAGAAGAAAAGAAATAAAAGTGGATAAAATTATCGAGCTCTACGTAAACTATACTGGAGTGACTACTTAGTGTTGAAAGATAGACGCCAGAACAAATATTTAAACTCGTTTGTCCACTTCCAGAACGGGCCACACAGCGATATCAAGCGTAAAAAACTGAGTTAGAATCGAAAATTTGGTCCAAATTGGTTTGGACTGGAAGTTGACAAACGAGATTAAGTTTCCTCTCCGTTCCCTACTAGCTTCACATATTCATGAAATTTTCCATGGCTGGAGTCAGTCCAGTATCGTATTAATGGAGGTCGATGGATAAAATACATCCCTATGAGATATACGTACCGATACTGGAATGATCGTCTGCTGTTGAAAGATAGACTCTAGACTAAACATTTAGGACTGATTTTCATGAAAGCTTGCGTTGCTTACGATTAGGATGAGTAGCCAATTGAAG
>JAGDQP010000730.1:68907-145799 GCA_022664845.1 Lepisma saccharinum
TAAATAAAATGTAGTTAGAACTTTAAACTTTGGTCCATATTGGTTTAGATTAAATTATCTTTCCCAGGATAGAATCCAATGGAGAACGTTTGTTATTGCGGCGATGAACTTGCGAGTTCCGTAAGTCGTAGAATTAGTTAGTTAATTGGTTTAGACTGGAATTAGACGATCGAGGTTAAATGTTTGCTCTGGCAACTATTTTCCGACACTAGCCGATCACTCCAGTATCTTTACGTAGTGCTCGATTGGTTAATGCTAATGATATTTTGAAAAATAAAATATTAGCTTTTTGTTCATTCTTTTCGGATGATATACTTTAAACATCAACATTTTGTTCTTGTTTCTTTTCAGAGGCATTCATTTTATGTTAGTTTAGAATTAAATCGTTTCTAAGTTGCCTTACAGTTAATCACTCATGCCTTTATTCATTTAAAAGAAAACAAAATAACGAGAAAAATTAACGAGCGTTTAGATCCACTTTCTCAAGCCTCTTTTGATTAGATTGATTGTATATATTTTAAAAGTAAAATCTGTTCACTGGATAATACTCTTAAACCTCTTTGTTTACCAAAGCAGGAAAAAGGAAATCTTTGTTATGAAATGTAAAGCCCTTTTAGGGACTGCCACTAATAAATAAAAGTAAAACGAATTTGTTAGCTTATTGTAAAGAAAATAAATCAGAAAGAAATTACAAGCAAAAAGTCAAAAGATAAACATAAATTAAATATACGATTCCAGACTTGTGAGGCACACAGGTTCAAGCCTTGCTGCCGGACATCCTGACTGAGGTTTTCCAGGCTTTTCCTTAATTTGATCAGACAAATATCGGGATGGTATGTAGTGTAAAGCTCGGGCTATTTCCTTCTCTGTTGCTGCCCCGAAAAGTGTTTGCCGAGGGTTGTAACAGATTACGGCCATAGCTGCCTCTCAAGACCACAAATTCTAAATTAAAGTAAATAAAAGGCATTTAATGGTGATGATCGGTGTTCTACCCAGAGACAAGATTTGTCCTGATCTTGAACTTTCATTTTTGTCTTACAAGGGAAGGTCACGGTGTGGAAGTGTAGTTGGTAACTTGATATGTTATCAGGGAAGGATTAAGAGTGATAGTTGAAGTTTTTGTTGTTGTTTTAATATATTTTAATTAATTGTGAAATTAATTTAAATGATGTATTTTATGGAATTAATTTTATTATTGACATTGTTCTTTAAATTTATTTAATTTGAAAGTTACTATAAAGAGTTTTGTGTATTGTATGAAACAACTTAAAATTAGTTTATTTATTGGAAAACGTCATTGAAAGAGCAGTTGAGAGCCTAGAGCAGATAAACCTATGGTTGAGAGGATAGGAACAACATTCTTCTTCTTCTTTTTTTTGGATGTACTTGGTTAAATAGTTCGCCAAGCTGAAATAGATGACAGTGATTGATGCAAGAGTAATGGTAAATAGGGAGAAAATTCTATTTATGATTGAATGGAAGTTTATAGTATGACAATTAAATGCTTTTATTTATAATGTAATTAAAGTTAGCAGCAAAAGAAATATTTTTATCAATTTTTAAACGAATTTGAAAAGAGAAACTTGATAATTCCAATAAGTTGTATTGGCATTGTTAGTCAGAAACAATTAGTGATGAGCACAAGAGTCTTGGTCTTGCATGCAAGACCAAGCTCAAGACCAGGGATACCGATGCAAGACCAAGACCAAGACCATATCTTCAAGACTCGCGCAAGACCAAGACCAGTCTGCAAGAGTCTTGCACACGCACTATTTGAATATTTTTAAAACGTGGAAAGGAAGGGGAAATCATTATATCCTTCACTTGAATTTCATTGGCTTCTGTAAAAATACCGCGCGCTGAAGTGAAGGTGTTCCCAGTTGTGCAAAACGTGTGAGTGGATCTGAGAATCATGCCGCTGTTACTGTAGCATATTAAACTAAACTTACACTGTACACTACTGTACACTAAACTAACAATAGAAGGGAAAAGTTTCTGTTAAGGGCCGTGTAAAGCCAAGATCTCCGACAAGAGATGGCAGCACTATCTCTGTATATGTCTAATGAATTTTTATTGTTGCATGAAATTTCAATGTTGCTCCTACAAATTCAATCCTAGAGAGTTCAGACTTTCAGGGAAGAAAGTTCATATGTAATTCATGAGTACTACCTGTGCCGATTTTTCATTTTATTTTTTGTTCATTATTGAAAGAGCTTCATTGTTATAGGCAAAACAACAATGAAACGATTTCAACAATGAACAAGATAGAAAATGAAAAATCGGCACGGATAGAACTCTTGAATTACTTATGAACTTTCTTCCCTGAAAGTCGGAACTCTCTAGGATTGAATTTGTAGGAGAAACATTGAAATTTCGTTCAACGATAAAATACATTAGATACATACGGAGACAGTGCTGCTATCTCTTGTCGGACATCTTGGCTTTACATTCCCCTTAAGGATAATTTGGATAAAGGGTGAAAGGAAGTCTGATGTCCTGGATTTTATGATGTTAGGTTTGTCGTGGTTAGGTTTAGGTCTATTGATACAGATAAAGGTGGACTATGGTCAGTTCGGAGTCTGTACTGATATCTGTAACCAAGTCTTTGTGTTCTAGCCTACTAGTCGATTTTATAAAATGTCTGTTGAAATGTGTTACTGAAAACTGAGTTTTGTTTTATGTGTTATGCTACGAGAAATGAGTCTGAATAAAACAACAGTTTTTGCAGTACATTTGGTAATTGTTTGTCACTTGTAGATAAAGTCGGGAGGAATATTACTAGATGTGGGCTATGTATGGTTTTGCATGCAACGCAAAAGTTACTTTAGAGTAAGCTAGAGGTAACAGGCGTGTGGGCTTGTATTGAGCGCAGAAATACTTTAAATTCAGCAAGTTTACTTTGATACATTTGTTCGACAGAAAAGAATTGGTCGACAAACTCGTAAGTAATTTTACCGAGCGGCCGTAGGTGAGTTGGGAGAGCGCTGGCGCCGCATTCGGAAGGTTCGTGGATGGAATCCCGCGACCGACCATCCTGGTTGAAGTTTTCTAGAGTTTTCCTCAGTCCCACCAGGCGAATGCTGGGATGGTACCTTAACTCAAAGCCCTGGCCGCTAACTTTCCCATTGTTGTCCCAAGCCTTAGGCCATAGATGCCTGTTAGGCTTAAATAAATTCAAATTCAAATTTGTAAGTAATTATACTTTCTATCACTCTTCTGCCAGAGCTCGCTTGAGCCATGACTAGTCTCATTATCGTCAATTGTCTGGGTTTGTGGACATGAGTGCTTCTGAGACGAAAACAACAACACTAACAAGGGAACCCTTTTTGCTGTTCAGCGAATTTTGACTTCGGACATGTTTTTTCACCTTATTTGAAGCACATAGATAGCGAAAATACCACGCATAGACTCGTACTCTGTCATATATTTGTGTCCCGAATAAGTCGAGTCGTGTAATTTGAGCGACTTTTAAGCAGTAAAATCAACCTTGAAGGTGAAACTTTATATTAACTAAATGAGTTATCAGATGCATTTCCGTAGGTACTTTTACGTGTAGAACACAAATTTCACCATGAAAATGTTCGTAAATTGAATGTTTTTTTATACAAACTCCAGTTTATAATCGAAAATGAACGAAATTCCATAAAAAGTAATGCCGTAAAGGAACAACAATACAACTGTGGGAAATGGCCAGGGGATTATAAATATATAAAAAATAATGGTTTCTAATACCTTTTGCGAGGCCTAGGGCGCTTGCAATCACTAAACCACTGATCGACTACACGGTTTTTAAGAATGAAGCGAAGCGCTGGAGCGAGCATAACAAAAAAGCGAGTGCGCCCCGTGGAGATGCGTAGCAAAATCGTTCCGATGCCCAGCGGTTTCGCAATTTGGCGACCTCGGCAAGGCCTGGGTGCTCCGTTAAGTTCTTTAAAAAAAAAGATTACAATTTCCTTGTAATAAATATGTTGTAATTATAAGTAAAATTAGAATTCGTTTGTTGAACTTTAAATACCTAAATAATAATAACGGACTTGATTTGTTTACATTTATCTTTAAATAAAAGACGAAAACGTGAAATGATGGAGAACAAATTCATTGAATCACTTTTTAATGAAAAATCAAAGAAAGTGAAATCTGTTTAGATTGAAAAACAATTCATTATGCTTATTTTCATTTTTAGAACTTGTTAATTCACTATAATTAGTATTATTGTTTAACTGTTTCATTTTAAAGTTCAGTTTCGAATATTTATAAAAAATATCAAATCAGTTGCGTTTTCGCGTGCTTACCACAGTTATTTAAAATATTTAACTTTCAAAAAATTAATAGTAAGCGTGTATGTTAAATAAGAGTTTGAAACAAATATAAGATGTGACATGACAGACGAGAATTTATTTTGGTAAGCATTTTCAAAAATGTTTACTGTTCTAATTATTAATTATAATTTTAGTTTGTAATATAGCTATGATAATGTTTGTATGGTAAGGGGTATTGAAAATTTACGTAAACGAAGAGAGAGCAGAAGAAGCGTTCCGGAATTACACACCAAAGAGGAGAGGGGGTGAAAAAATGTACGCACGAAAGTAAAAATTCAAATTGAAAATAAACATGTCTTCAGTATTATTTAAAATGTCTGCATTTAAATAACCGTGTAGTCGACCAGTGGTTTAGTGATTGCAAGCGCCCTAGGCCCCACAAAAGGTATTAGAAACCATTATTTTTTATGTATTTATAATTCCCTGGCCCTTTCCCACAGTTGTATTGTTGTTCCTTTACGTCATTACTTTCCATTGAATTTTGTTCATTTTCGATTATAAACTGGAGTTTGTAGAAAGAAAAAAAAACATTCAATTTGCGAACATTTTCATGGTGAAATTTGTGTTCTACACGTAAAAGTACCTACGGAAATGCATCTGATAACTCATTTAGTTAATATAAAGTTTCACCTTCAAGGTTGATTTTACTGCTTAAAAGTCGCTCACATTACACGACTCGACTTATTCGGGACACAAATATATGACAGAGTGTGAGTCTATGCGTGTTATTTCTGCTATCTATATGCTTCAAATAAGGTCCTAAAACATGTCCGAAGTCAAAACTCGCTGAACAGCAAAAATAGTTCCCTTGTAAGTTTTAGTTAAACACAATATCCTTGTATGTTTGGTCTTTCTTTGGAACTTACCTGGAGGACGGAGAATGGTAAATAATTGGAGCAGTGACTAAAGATGACAGAGAGCACAGTTCTATGGATTGTTACAAGGTAAGAACTTCAATGTTTAAATTATTTTGGACATCATTTTGATAACCCATGACTGCATTCTGTCAAAGCTTACGAAACATAGTTGTGTGCCTAAAACAGCGAGTAAACTAAAAGTAAAATAATAAAACGTGAGTGAAGTTGTTCAAATTAAAGCGAAATTGAACTTCGGTAGTTCTATTCTGTAAAATTACATGAAGATAAACAATATCATATTTCCATTACTATTGACGCATTAAGGCAGGCAATGATATGCATAGCTTTTACTATTCCCTATATCCGGTGTAAAATTTACGAATGAAACGTATATATTTCTTAAAAGCAAGACTGCGAGACTCTTGCAAGCAAGACCAAGAGCAAGACCAAGACCAAGACCAGGAATATCGATGCAAGACCAAGACCAAGACTTGGTGTGCAAGACCAAGACGAAGAGCAAGACCGCTACGGTCTTGGTCTTGCTTTTGCTCATCACTAGAAAGAATGTGTCGGACGTAATTTTGTCCGACATAATGTGTCGGACGTACTATCTTGCCAACTATCCAGAATTTCACCGGTAGGGCTGGCAATTTTGGCAAATTTCTGATTAAGGCTGGTTACCGGTCCATACTTCTAACCGGCCCTGCATATGACCGGTATTTTATTTCTGATCATCTCTAGCGCGGACACGAGTTTTCGCTTACGCGTCGTTCGTTGTTACGTGTTATTTTATTTGCCTTGTGAGTAGTGGAGAGGTCTCATTTCTTTGATATCCCTCTGCCTGCACAGTTTATGTCAACTCTTTCCCATTTTTTAACGGTGTAGATCATCCCCGCCATCTTGGTATGATATTTCCAATGATTTACATGGGAATTGTTTTACTAGGTTTATGTCTCTCAGGAGCGTAATTTTTAACTTCTGTTTTCGCCTAGTGTTTCGTCATGTTTCCTTTGACTCATGCTGTTTTATAGAAATAAAATGTTTTACACACGAACAGTATAATTTCCTTTGACGTATTGTGATTTATATGGTAAACTATTAATAATACATTATACTCATATATTTGAAGAAACTTCACAAACCAAAACTATACAAGAGTTAAAATAACCACCAAAACAAATTTCGTGAAAGCGAAACTTCAAAATACTACTTTTGAGAGGCGTAAGACGAATAAAACCATTCTCATGAACATCAATGGAAAGATCATAATAAGATGGCGGGGGGAGAGCTACACCATTAAATTCAATTTTTAAGTTTATTTTTTAGGTTCGTGTTATGGCGCTACTTCATTTTCTTGTGTAAACTGGTATTGCGGTTTACTTGTTAAATGTTGGAAAATAGATCTGTTTCATACAAATTAGTTGGTTGCATCCATTCTGAGGCGGTGTTTCTATGTATTATTCGCCAGTTGTAATTTACGACTACGTTTTTTTTTCTGCACAAGAAAAAGTGACCTTCTACTCCTCGGTCCCCATTTCAATCTGCAATTTTTGCCCCCTTTTTGTCAAGGATTCCGCCAGGATTTTCAGTTTGTGGGGGTGTGAAGTCAAAATTTGGGAGGATCTAAGTGGAGTTTTGCACTGTTTCTATCGATTTTTGACCGTGGAACAGGCGGATATTTCGGTATATTTACAACGTTAACATAACGTTTCGGTACAAACGTTTAATCCACCTATTTTCAACGTTTGAGTACTACTGGATGTATACTCCATCCGAACGAACCTTAAATTAGATAATTAATGACATGACTATGGCGATTAATCTGCATCAAATAAGTCAGCCAGGAAAGAATTCAAACCTTGTATTATCTTTTTAATATTAATTAACTTTGTGAAGGTTAAGAGCAGAAGAGAATTTTTTTTAAGTGTTTATCCCCGTACTTGACAGCATCTTTTAATTGATTATACTATGTAACGTAGAAAACACATTTAAACGTAAACACAGATTCATATATCAACGCATGCCGTGTTTACGGAACGTCTAAGAACACAGGAATTGCTCAATGATGCCAAGAAAAGTATGTGTAAAGATCTATTGTTGTAATATTGCTTTATTTTTTTAAAAACAGATTTTAATCCTCTCATTTTTATATCTTGTGTGTCACTCGCAATGATAAATTGTGATTGATTGGGTGATTACTCTGTTAATTGAATATCGTTGTTGAATTTCAGACGGACGCTGTGATTGATTACTTACGAGTTTAATTACTTGTGATAGAATAAATGTCGCCAGTAATCTGTAACACAGCCTACAAAGATCTCAATAGAATATACGCACGAACAGGATACTAAATTAGTTATTAATAAACATTATACGGGGAAGAAAATCTCAATATTAGTTACTTTTTTTTAGTATTTCTAACTGTAAGTAAAGAGTCATGCTTTACTGTAAAGTAATGCGTTTTTTTATATATAAAAAAGAGAATTCAAGATCTGCCTTTGTTTTTTCAAAGGTTTATTTATTTTCATAATGCCATAAAATGCCTTGATATATTGAAACTGTAGTATACAGTGTGTCCCTAAAATAATGGACAACCCCAGTAGGCACACAAACGGTGTTTTAAACGTTGATTTTTTTTGTTTGTTTGGTTCGTTAATTAAACATTACCGATTGAAAAAAGTACGTTTAATTTTACATCATATTTCAACAAAGACTTGATATTGTTGAAAAGATGTTAATTCAACGTGGATTTAACAGTTATTTTCAACTATGGTATAGATTTCGTTTCATGGGATTCTTTCTAATTTAATGAAATAAAATTTATAATTAAAAGCTAATTGAATATCATTAACTATTATTTCGTATTCTCTTTTGTATGTTGAAAACACGTTGAATTTCAATCTATATTCCAATGTACATTTGATTTCGTTGATAGGACGTTAATGTGACTTGTTTTTCACTATTATATTGAACTGTGCCCTGGATTATTTATGGAAGTTAATTGCATAAAAATTGTGCTTAAAAGCGAATAGAATAAAATTAACTATGTTTCTCATGTTCTCATTTGTATGTTGAAAACAGATTGATTTTAAACTATATTTCAACGAACATTTAATTTCGTTAATAGGGCGTTAATGTGAAGTGTTTTCAACTATGACATAGATTTCGCTTTATATGCGTTTTAAAGGCGACATATTAGCCTACATTTCTGGAGAAATAGTGCAGCGATGGTCAAAGTGTTAAAGAAAGAAAAATGCACATAACAAAGAAAGAGGGAAAGTATTCTTTATTCTTATTCTTACATGATGGTGAAACGACGCGTCTGGATTTGTGGAGCTTTCAAGACTGCCTTTCTTATAGATACCGTAAAAGAGTAGTGAATTTCAAGGTGACTTCGTGGTTCAGGGGTAACGTGTCGAGCTACCAACGACAAGCACAGAACGTTTCAGTTTCGAATCCTGCAGCAGACACTTGGATTACGGTATTTATTGTTTGAAAGTTAATACTGTATCATGATGAAACAACAAAAAAAATGCATCTAAACATGGATACTAGTAAACAACAACCACTCTTATGTTTTGGCCAGCTGAACCCATTTCTTCATCGTCCGCTTCTTGATTGTAACTAGTTTCTTTTCAACCATTATTCAAGCGTCGAATAAACCGTTGAGCAGACAACATTTCGGTACATTTACAACGTTAAAATAACGTTTCGCTATTAACTTTTAATCCACGTATTTTCAACGTTTGTGTGCTACTGGGGTATTCACTTCGAAACCAGAAAAAACGTTCCTTTGAAGAGTTACGAAACGTGCGTAATTTTGGAGTTACAGGCGCTTGCACATACGGCTGCATCGTCACAAAATGACGTCATATCTTCACTTAACAAATTCCTTTGACGTAGTAGCCACTCTGTCCATCTGAACAATGTTTATGACTGCTGTAGTGCCGCATAGACAAGTTTCCGAATTTAATAACTTAAAATGGTTTAATAGAACAAGCATGGCCCCAAGCTTCATTTGTCAAGCGTAAACAATCCTTAAATAGGTTTTTGGGGTCCAACTTGCGATTGTGATTGTCTTAGCCAACACCGCTTACGTCATTACTTGTCGAAACGTGGCCCACGGATAGAGCCGGCCGTGTTGTCGAGAATATGATGTCGTTCGTGACGATGCCGCTCTAACTTTGCGTACATGTAACTCAGAAACTAGGTATGCTTCGAATTTTCCTTAAAGTAATATTTTTTTTCCTGTTTTGGATGTAAATAATGCCTCCAGAAGTTTGTCCCATTGTTTCAGGAATATCTCTGTATATATAAAATTGAAAGTGACTATGTTTGCGTTATCATCCCGCCAAAAGTACTTGACCGAATGGAATGATTTTTCGCACATGATCAGACACTTGACGGAACTGGGAAGTTATCATATCACTTTGATTCTAAATTTATTATCTTCAGAGATAATCGACCATCTAATTGTCCATTGAATTCCGATGACGGTTGTAAAAATAATGGAAAATTTAAAGGCAAAGCACGCGGCAACCCATACTACAATGTTGTTCGACGGGTTGACTACCTCCAAGAGGTCAAATTTGGTATGACTCAATTCATTAACAACGGTTATATTAGGTAACACACCCCTAATAAATCTCATTGGTGACAGTTCCGATGACTGTTGCCAACATATTTTATTCACCCCGCACTAACGAGCGAGAAAATCAGCTTGTACTCTATGAGGAGAGAATAACTGTTAATATATTCAAGGTTGTGGTATTCTCTTTATCCAGTATACACCAATAGAGTGTCTAATTACTAGAGCTTGCTATTTTAGGCTAGGGGCTTGGATTCCAGTATTGGTTTGATTACTATAACCAAATACTGTCTTCAGAATGTACTATGTAACTTTATTTTTATAAGAAATTGCATTTTATGAGGGAATCTAATTACCCAGCAAGACGCATGTCGAAAAAGACGGGGATTTATTTCGGGGATAGACGGAACTCCAACTAATAGTCGGGAAATAGTTGGGGAAAGGTCGGCGCCGACTCATAAGTGGCGTTTGGTTGTCGGGCCATTTTTCAGACCGACTCAATATTGGGTCGCAACCCCGTCCAATACCCGCCCGCAGATATTGGCCCACTTTTGTCGACAAAATACCGCCGTCGCCTGGCTTGCTGGAAAATATACCCAGCAAGAGAGACGACGTAGGGTTTTGAAAAGCGACAAAAAGCCGGTGTTGACGAGCTAATGCTGGGCGTGGTTACGACCCTATGCCGAAAAGTCGAGGAATCAACGGCGGCCGGGGACCAACGATGACCGACGAGCAAGCGCCACCGATGGGTCGGCGCCGTCCTTCCGACTACTATTTGGGGTTCCGTCTATCCCCGAAGAAAATCCCCGTCTTCGTTGGCATTTGACTTTCTGGGTATCCTATTATCATTCACAGAAATCAAGTTGTGTCAATCCGCCCTTCACCAACGTTTTTCTTATAAAATTTCAGTCCAAATTGATGTATCACATGTAGGGTGACCAGACGTCCTCTTTTACCCGGACATGTCCTCTTTGTAGAGGTTTTAAAAGGTGTCCGGGGAATTAGAAAAACAAACTATATTGCTAAATGTCATCTTTTTCCGATGCCCTTGGACCAACGAAAGGGACATTAACTGTTGAAAGAATCAAAGGTATGACGCATGTACCATTCTAATTTCAAAACACTTTCGTGTTCTCAATTTTACGATTTTCCCTGAATAACAAAGAATCTTTGGTGAGATACGAGCTTCCAGAAAATACATAGAATCAAGTTAAGGAACCTGAACAAACATCACAGGAATTAATCTCTTACAAGAAAAGATTTCTCCTTTTACTTTGAATGCATAATAAAATACAATTCAATAGTTTGATGTTTCAGAGCCAGACTCAATTTCTATTAATTTTAAATAATTTGTGTTGATTTGGTAATTTTATGAACTCCAAGGAAATTAAAATACCTATAAATTGTGTGTTAATTAATGTCATAACAAGGAAACTGGTTTAGCGGTTAACAAGAGGATTTGTTTGTACCGTATTTGAGATAAGGTGGACTAACCTCTCTATTTTCGTTTTATTGTTTAAAAATTAACTGGAAACTATAAAGTAAAACTAAAAATATAATTTTACACTTATTTTGCGTTATATATACAGTATATATATAATAAATAATAAATCACAGCCATATTCAATCCACTAGTGGATGAGGCCTCTCCCCGAAGGGAGGAGTTGGTCTACTGCTCCCACGCTGACCAGACGGGTTGGGAGAGGAGAGCCGAAGGAGACCCAATAATATCACTGATTATATGGGCATATTTTCATTATCCATGTTGAAGACTTGTCTTAGGAGAGATATTTGTGATGAGGTGACCTCTTTTTTCAAAATCATCTTCTGGTCACCCTAATCACATGACCCTCTTTGTATTTTCTTTTAAACTTCGAATGAGAACTTCGAGGGTCGATTCCCCACAAGCATTTCGACGTTGGACCGACGGTGGCTGAAGAGCTACTGCCGAAGTACTCCCGCCCTTGTGCCACCAGCGGCCCTACGTCGGGAAATGGATAGGTTGCCCGTTACTGGACTCGTTCTTATAGATCATCTATGAGAGCTCACCCTGGCGACAAAAGAAGAATGAATTTCAGCGTAGAAACCACGACTACGTAAACTGTGTACCTAACGATATGAATCACTGAGTCAATGAAGTAATTTATACGTTGTAGAGGATTTGATAGTTCGCTAGCATTTAGCAACTAATTGTTACCATTCTGATAACGATAGAAATGTAAGCTAATGGTTATATCAAGGTTAGTTTCTAAGTAGAAATTCAATATTTCACTTTTATTTGTCACCAAGATTAGCCATAACACGCTACACAAAACAATACGAAATTGAGAAGGCAACTGTCTAGTTGGCCCTCTCAGCAGAACTGTAAAACTGAAATTATTGTTTGTTTCATTTGAGTAATCACTGATATCAGCATAGCTCAGTTTTAAATTGATAGTTTTGAGGAAAGTTACGAGGTGTGACACCTGTGGACACACATAGATCTCGATACGGGAGATGGATCTACTTCTAGTGACCCGAAAGCCATGATCACCTGCAAGGTGAAATTGATTAAAAAGACAACTGAACATCACGTTCCGCACAATACCTTATTTAAAATATTCCAATCTTCCTCCTCTCTTCCTTAGCTAGATCTTCATCCATTCTTTGCTTCCATACTCCTAGGCATAGGCCAAATAATAAGACGCAAGTAAATCCCAATTCACCAGGCAAGATTAATCGAAAACCGGCGTCAAGCTGACCCAGCTTAATTGTATTGGGCCAGTCGATCCGTCTCCCGTATCTAAATCCATGGTGGACACAAAGGAACCCGTATACCAAAGTTCATATCGGTGAGTCTCCTGAGAACACATACACACAAAATCAATTTGTATTTAGAAATTATATATGAACGCTAATGGATCGTATAGCCTACCTGTTACCTGTGGTCAAGTTTTTTTTTTCCTGACCAAGAACCTTAACGATGTACATCACTCCCGCCATCTTGGTATGACCTTTCCATTAATTTACACGGGAATTGTTTTACTTATCTTATGCCTCTTGAAAGTAGAGTATTTAAGTTCTGCTTTCACAAAATTTGTCTTGGTGGTCATTTTGATTCTTGTATAGTTTTGGTTTGTGAAGTTTCTTCAAATATATAAGTATAATGTATTATTAATAGTTTGTTATATAAATCACAATATGTTAACGGGAAATTATACTTTTCGTGTGTAAAATATTGCATTTCTATAAAACAGCATGAGTAAAAGAGAACATGATGATAAACTCGCCGAAAACAGAAGATAAAAAAAAAAGTATGCTCCTGAAAGATAGAACACGAGTAAAACAATTCCCATGTAAATCAATGGAAAATGCGTACCAAGATGGCGGGGGTGATGTGGGTTAATGAATATGGAGTTCTAGTAAGTAGTAATGGAATAAATATATGCACTACTTTTGTTTGTCATTGTTTAATTAGTATATGGATAACTCTCTTAAAAAATACTTTAAAATAATGTAGATGGAAGTGCCTAATGTTTGGAAATTACCACCTTTATTTGCAACAATACTAATTTTGTTTCATTATTACTGGTTTACATTTCGAATTCGCAGCAACAATATACACTTTACAAACACAATTTACAAGTAAATTCCTATATTGTAACAGAAAAAAAATACACAAATTAAGGCTGATTTTCATGCACGCTTGCGTTGCTTGCGATTTGGGTAAATAGCCAATTGAAACACGTTTTGGATGTAGAACACGTAATAAAACACGTGTTTCAATTGGCTAGTCACTTTAATCGCAAGCAAAGCAAGCTTACAAGGAAAGTAGCCCTTATACTAAACACACATAAATAAATGTACATTTAAGTGTTAAGGACCAATTTGGATGGCTTGAAGCCAAAATGAACAAATTCCACTTTCAGCCTTATTATCTGGTTCCTTACTTAGTACACAACTTGTGATGTAGGCAGGTATTCCGTCAGGATTTTCGATTGGGGGCTGTAAAGTCAAAATTGGGAAGGTGTAACTGGAGTTTTGCACGGCTTCTATCGATTTTTGACCATAACATTTTTATGTTGGGGATGCTTTCAAGGATTTGAGGAGGTGACACCCCGTACCGGAGCGGGGGGGGGGGGTGGTCTGCCGAAATCACTGGTTGTAGAAATGAAAGTGTTGCGCCATCAATAAACTGTGAAGACAACAACAACATTTTTCTATGTTATTCAGAATCTTATTCCACTTCCCAGTTAGGAGTCCAATTTTTTTTCGTGTTTTGTAGTAATTATATTCCCATCACAGAAAGTATCATCTGAACTGCATCTGAAAGAAAAAATGAACAAAAATATTAATTTCGAAGCCAAACAGTATTTTTTTTAGGAGGAAAGACAAATTCACGACGTTATTATTGTACGATATCGAAATCTTGAAAGGTTATGAAAATTTTCAATTTAGTGAAACTTTTCGCATTCTTAATAACTAAACGTTGAGTTTATTTTGAAATATATTTCCTACCTCCTCATAAACAGAGCCTCTTTCAGTCATATTGATCTTCATCTGAAGCTACTCCAACCCATATTTTAAAACAATCTTTCTCTGTTTTTAGTACAGTAGAAGTCCGATAGTCCGGCACTTTCGGGACCGGCTCGATGACGGATTACCGAAAATGCCGGACTATCGGACGGTACCTCTTACTATTGGTCTAGGCTAAGCCGTACAGTGAAAACAATTAACTGAACCTGTGTGTGGTGACAGCCGAGATCAGCCGAGTAAAGTCCGAACGCTTCCGATTGATTCCGAACAATGCTGATTGCGTCTAACAGTTGCAGACGTGTAGTGGACACTTCCGAGTGGTTCCGAACCGCGCCAAGCGCCTTGAATTGTCGTTCACAAGCGTTTACAGAGAGGGGGGGAAAAAACTGGGATGGTACCGGACAATCAGGCGCTCCGGACTGTTGGATGCCGGTCTATCGGACTTCTACTATAGGCCCTAACAGAAAAAGATTCTTCATAGCGAATGTCTCATTCGTGATTGCTATTTTCAGCTTGTGATTTTGTGTTGGTCTGCTGAAAAAAAAAGTTATATCTGGTAATGAAACAAAATGCAACATGTATTCCTTTGCTAACTCTTTAGAAATGGTAATACATTACAAGATGTAGGTACCATACCAGCATTGGGCTGCTGAAATTGAGGAAGGCCCGAGAAAAACTTCGGCCAGCATGGGCAGCAGCGGAACTTAAACCTTCATGTCTCCCCACTGACGATCCGTAGTCTGGGTCCGTGAAAGCTAGACCTCAGGGGCTTTGTTACTTAGAAGAAGAACATAAAACACATTTTTCTATATTGTCATATCACAACAGTACTGTACGAAGTGTGCAGATAGACACTGCAGTTTTCTTTCTTAAAAAAAAAAAAAAACTTCTGGAAGGAAAGGGCGTTGGTTTAAAATTTGGGGAGTTGTCGGCCCTCAGTTCCATCACAGAAAGAATGTAACGAATTAGCATTTTAGAAATTAATAATGAGCCTCCGCCCCGAATTTTCGGCCCTCTGAAAGAAACTCTTATTTTTTTTAAAAAAAAATGATATTCTTCCAGAAAAGTACCTTCCTCTCTTGATTCTGTCTTTCAATGCCTTGAGTATATTCATTACAATATTCCTGTAAACATAACTTTTAATATTTCACAAATATAATAATTATCTTGTTTCATGATATTTACATGTGTTGTTCTGGCAACATTTGCCTCTGCCCATCGAAGGGATTGTACCATATTCCTCCGTCGGGAACGAAACTTCTTGAAAAAGGGTCTCACTTTTAAATAATACCCTGCATTCGTCTGATGAGAGGAAAGGGACTACTCAGGCACCCACGGAGGTAAACTCTATAATTACAGTAATGATAGTGAACTAAGAACTTGGCCGCTAGATTAGGTTCCCCATTCCTATTCGCGAAAGGGTCCACGCCGAAGGACATGATTCTTGAAAGTTGTGAAGGGTTAGACCGTTAGCTGCCATTTTGGTACTGTAAATTAAATAAAACTACACCTGCACAAATATTATCCGCACATTTTCTTCCTTCATTATTTCCTAACCTAGATTTCTCCGCTTCGTCTCTCTCTCTCTCTCTCTCTCTCTCTCTCTCTCTCGCACACACACACACACACACACACCTACACACACACACACACACCTACACACACACACACACCTACACACACACACACTTACACACACACACTTAGGGATAGACAATTAGAGCTTAGACATTTATTTCTCCATAAATTGAATAGTCACTTTTGTTCGAGTGTGTGAATTCCTGAGCATTTTGTCTTACCAATATTTTCATTCCATAATAATAATACCATTGTGTAACACTTAAAAATATGTAATTCTTATATTTTATTTTAAGAGTCTATTTTTCTTTAGTAATGCCTTAACTGAGATTTTCAAGTGTCTGTTTTAGGTACCTAAAACTTAATTTGTAAAACCTAAAAAAATCCGCGGTATACTCATTATCAAAATGCTCCAAGGAATTTGCCTGTCAATTCCTTGAATTTTCCAGGATTTCAAAAACTTTCCCGTTTTCAAAATTTTTGTGTCGCAAACATTTTTCTCTCTCTTTAAATATAATTGTAAATATGAATATAATTCCCCAGAAAGTAAATCTAACACGAGCCAACTTACAAACCAAGGTAAATTTCTTATAACAAAAACGGCTTGTAAACTAAGGTATCTTCCAAGTGACGTCACATATAAGTTAAGTAACCAGAATTAAGCAAGGAAATGCTCTAATAGTAATAATAACCACGGGCGTTACAGACCGAAAGGTCCTGAGCCTGCCCCAACGCCACCTGTCCGGGGTTGGTGAACCTGTCCGGTCCGGGGTTGGTGCCACCTGAGTGACGGAAGTGTGGTCAGTACTGCACGTCACCTTGCTATGAACAGGCGTATTAGGGGCTTTCTAGACGTCTTTATTCACGTGATTGCCTAGTTTATCTCACGATGCTGGGTGGACGCCGAAAAGTGAAACTCCAACCGGGAATTGAACCCGAGCCCACGCGGACATGAGTCCAACGCTCTAACCACTAGACTATGGAGACCCTACGGAAATGCTCTACCTATTATTATACACAGATCTTGGATCATTTCATTGAGCTGCATGGATCTAAATACGGGAGACGGATCTACTTCTAGCGACACGAAATTGAAGCCAGCACAAGCCATGAGTACCTGGCAGATGTAATTGATTTAAAAAAAATAACGTTGAACATCACGTTCCGTACAATACCACATTTAAAATATTCCGATCTTCGTCCTCTCTTCCTTAGATAGATCTTCATCCATTCTTTGCTTCCACACATCCAGGCATAGGCCAACCAATAAGATGCAAGCAAATCCCAATTCACCAGGCTATCCATGAAAATAATATGCAGGTGTAGAAACTTACAGTATGATTTTTTAACTACTAAAATTCTGTACCTGAAAGCCAAAACGGCAACTCTCTTTAGACAACTCAATTTTTGCTTAACCCCCTAACTGAAAATACTGGCAGAATCCCTGCTTGCAAGTGAATTTACCCAACACTTTACTTTCCATATGTTCATTCTAATAACACTATACATGTGTCCATGATATAACAAAGTTACACAAATATTAACTAGCTGAAAATAAAACGAAATTTGTTTGTTATTTAACTTTCAAGGCTGAACAATGTTATTAGCTATATATATACTTGTTGTGTACAACAAACCGATAAATAAACAAATGAGGCCGAGGTAAGTCAGGGGACTGCACATGTGCAAAAGGCAAGCTTCAGTACTGAGCGATTTGGATATAAGGCTTCCTAGATTTTGCTACTGAAATATAATAATGGAATATAAAGTAACTTTGTGTTTTCTCTTTTCCAATTCTCAGAAACGAAGAGTTGG
Source organism: Lepisma saccharinum (assembly GCA_022664845.1). Classification (NCBI taxonomy): domain Eukaryota; kingdom Metazoa; phylum Arthropoda; class Insecta; order Zygentoma; family Lepismatidae; genus Lepisma; species Lepisma saccharinum. Next base: position 86,580 of record JAGDQP010000730.1, read on the forward strand.
ATGAATTGGTAACAGGACTCAAGAAAGTAATTCGGAAACCTGCGAGGCTTCAACTCTTCGATGATGTTAGGTAAGTACCATCCAAACCTTTTTTTTCCCTCTCTCTCTCTACCTCGCTATTCCAGTAATTCTTTTAAAAATAGAACACGATTAATTTCTGCCTTCTGAAGTTAGACATGTTGATTGCATTAATACGTGAAATGAAGTTAAAAATCCAAGTTGTCAACCTACATCTCATCATTTATGGATGTCTCTCTTTTGTTTCTTCAAAAGGACCGCGATAACATAAAAAAAATGACCACTTCTAAAGAGAGAAATGGCTTATGTAGGTTTGTCGGCTGCCCATCGTCATCTCTTTCTGGACTATAAGAAAAGATCTACTTATATTACAGTCTAGACAAATCGCCTTTGGAAAAAGTGACCTCACTTTTGAATTCTTGGAAGGTCTAAGGAAAAATTTTGTACGAAGAGACAACCTGGAATTTTCTCTTAAAGAACTATTTGCGTTGGTCAACTCCGCGTCATTAGTGTTGTCGTGATACTGCCAAATCCAACAACACAACGAAGGTTTAGTCTTTGTAATTTGTTTCCAACTTGCTATTTGGTTTATCTCAGCATTTCCTCATTACATTTTCCAAATGTACACTCAGATTCATGGAAGATGTCTCGTAAATACACTTTGTGAGTTCGATAAATTGTATCGTATGGCAATCCCTAAGTCTATATTCGATACAGATTTAAAATAGACGTTTCGTGTTTGCAAATGTGTTTGTTTGGTGTTGTTAAAGTGTAGACATTTTGGACTTTGAAAATAATTTCCATCGGCCATTTCTTATGAATCTATGTGTACTATGTTAACAGTCTTGTGTGCCCTTCGTTGGCCTCTTAATATCCTGTGTTATTATATAATAAAGATTCCGTATGGAAATTAAAACATTGAGCAAACACCTGTAGAGAGCCCGATACTAACGATCCTAGCGAGTCACGCTGATGGGAAATCAAAAGCAGCCGATCAAAGAAAATAAACAACAACCAATACATGACTCAGCCCAATCACAGCAGCTCATATTGTATTTATTTTATGAAAAATGTTTTGTAATTGCCTCATATACTGCAGTTTGAAAAGTAACCAAGGCGTTTGCAAGGAATAACCATGAAAAATACTTAGAGCCATATTTATGAATCACTCCTAAGAGCTGGGTGACTCCCAGGAGCATATAATTTCAATGCCCCTGGGAGCCACCCACTCTTCGGAGTTATTCATAAGTATGGCCCTTAGTCAGTACTTTGTGGGACTACTTTTGTGTTTTGAACTTATTTTCTATTCCGAGATGAATAGTTCGAGATATGCGAAGCGATATAAATTTCTTAAACAATTAAGAACCATGCTAATCGAATGACTTTGCAGTGAACTCCTACCATAAAGAACGCCCGGATGGACATGGTGAAACGTATGGACATGGTGAAACGTAACTTCCGCTCCAGGGTACATTTCCTTTTATAACCATGTCGTATCGCGTATGAAAAAAAAACGAATCTGATTTTTCTAACCTAACCTAATCCTTGGTAACTAACTTATTAATAATAGATATGAGCAAATATTTTCTTTGACAGAAAAATTGAAGAAATCTTACAACTTGACATCACCGGGATTCGAACCCGGGTATGCTACTTAGCAAGCAGCCTTCTTATCCACTCATTCACCTGTTTTAAAAAACAAAGAAACTTGATTTTACTGGTCAATTGTTATTACTTGATTTCCTCTGTTTTGACTGATACCCGCAGAACTAAGTTAAAAGCAAACACAAAAATCCATGCCCAAGGCGGAATAAGAACCTATAGTTTTGGAGTCGCTGCCCTAACGCCTCGGAACCCTTACAGATATGAAGATATTTTTTGATTCTAATACATTGCTTTTATTTGCAAATTATAGTTTCGATAAACTTGAGATAATTCCCCAGAAACTAAATCTAACACGAGCCAACTTACAAACCACGGTAAACTACTTAAAACAAAAACAGATTGTAAACTACGGTATCTTCCAAGTGACGTCACATATAAATCAAGCAACCAGAATTAGGCACGGAAATGCTCTACCTATTATTATACACAGATCTTGGATCATTTCATTGAGCTGCATAGATCTAAATACTGGAGACGGATCTACTTCCAGCGACACGAAATTGAAGCCAGCACAAGCCATGAGTACCTGGCAGGTGTAATTGATTAAAAAAAATAACTGAACATCATGTTCCGTAAAATATCATATTTAAAATATTCCAATCTTCCTTCTCTCTTCGTTAGCTAGATCTTTCATCCATTCTTTGCTTCCACACATCCAGGCATAGGCCAGCCAATAAGACGCAAGTAAATCCCAATTCACCAGGCAAGATTAATCGAAAACCGGCGTCAAGTTGACCCAGCTTAATTGTATCGGGCCAGTCAATCCGTCTACCGTATTTACATCCATGTTGCGTATAATAGCACTCACCCCGTAAATAATATTCTCGTTATTACCAATAATTAAGATATAAATAAAAACGGGCCACATAGGAAAAACAGATATTTAAAAAATGAGTTAGGCCGCCTTTTTGTGTACGCGCTAGCCACCTGCGTTAATTGCAATTTGTCAGAGTAACCAATAGAATTAGGCCATGCGATTCCCTTATTGGCTACTCATCTAAATCACAATTAACGCGTGTTGCTAGCATGTAATTGAAAAGGTTGCCTTAGAGTTGAAGTTTAGTTTTATTTGAAATATCCTAGAAGTAAACAAACATGATTAAATATTTCCTTTTCTGTCTGGTTTTAAATATATTAAGTTGATGTGTAAGATCAACTTTTCATGTACGCCCTGGCCACATCCTTCGCTTGCGATTTTGCTGAGTAGTCAATATAAATGAGTGAACATGTAGGCTAGGGGGTAATTAATCTCGATCGTCCACTTAAAGGATAATACCAATATAGACCAAATATTCAGTTCTTATACTCAGTATTTTACGCTTGTTATCACTGTGCGCCCCGTTTTTTCTTTATATCTTAATTCTTTAAAAAAATGTATACTGTATATTATTTACAACATGAACTATTAAATATGGACAGTCTGGTATGAGCATAACTCAATAGTTAAGACAAAAAACTAACGGACCGCACAGCGATAACAAAGGTAAAAAACAGAGTTGACTTATACCTGTCGATACTAGCCGATTATTCCAGTATTGCAACGTAGAGCTCAATGGACATTGCTGTTCCATTTATTTATATGCATACAGTACGTCCACTACGACAAATATGCAATGATCCTGAAACAATATACAGTTTGTAGCCAATGTTAACAAAGCTGTTTTGCGAAGTGCAAATCTTTCGCATTTTGAAATAATAATAATAACAAAAAAAAAAGCCATCGAGCTCTACGTAAAATTGAAGTGACTACTTATTGTTAGTACCGAAAAATAAACGCCAGAGCAAATATTTAAAATCGTTTTGTCCACATCCAATGTGGACCTAATTTTCTAACTCAGTTTTGTACGCTTTTCACCGCTGTATGACACGTTTGTTTTTATTTAAGTTTTAATTCCAAAGCTATTCATATAATAATATACCGTACACGCCGACCGGGTAGGTTCCGGGTTCGAGTCCGGCAGGGGCATGGGTGTGGATTTAAACTAAAACGTGACGGATAATCGTGACGGGCCGAAGTCAACAGTTACTAGACTGGTCCATATAAAAATAAAGTTTACCAAAAGTATACCGTACACTGCATATAATAGAAAATTCTGCAAATAATATTTACGTTTTTCTGCAAGAATTGAGACATAAATCAGAAAAAGGGCCGCACAGTGATATCAAGCCTAAAAAACGAGTTAGAACTGTAAATTTGGTCCATATTGGTTTAGCCTGAAAGTGGACAAATGAGATTAAGTGTCTTCTCCGCTCCCTGGCTTCATATATTCATGAAATTTTCAAGGACAGCAGTCAGTCCAGTATCGCTTTTAGATAGAGGTCATTGTTGCAAGCATATGTAGTATATTTGAGTCGTCGTTCATAAGACTTGTTAGATCAGCTTCTCATGCACGGGATAATCGCGCATTTCCTTTTGATTTGGCTGAATAACTAGTTAAAACCAATTACCTTTATCAAAAAACGATGCTGGACTGACTGCACCCATTAAAAAATTCATAAATATATGATGCCAGGGAGCGGAGAGCACAGTTAATCTCGTTTGTCCACTTCCAGTCTAAACCAATACGAACCAAATTGTCGGTTCTTAATCAGTTTTTTACGGTTAATAGCGCTGTGTGGCCCATTTTTTTTATTTATGTCTTAATTCTGGCAAAAATGAAAATATTATTTGCTGTATTCTCTGTTCTATGCAGATTACGATATACTTTTACATGAATAACTCAGAAATTAAGACTTAAATTTTAAAAAATCGGACCACACAGCGTTAAGAAGCGTATAGAACTGAGTTAGAACTGAAAATTTGGTCCACATTGGATTAGACTGGAAGTGAACAAACGAGTTTAAATATATGCTCTGACGTCTATCTATTGACACTAAGTAGTCACTCCAGTATCGTTACGTAGAGCTCGATGGTTGAAACACATGTTTAAGCATTTCTATTGGCTACTCATAGAAATAGCACGGTAATAACGCGGCTAGCGCGTACATGTAAAGTGGGCGTTATGATTGGCTATATGTTAATTTTTAAACTTAATATTTATTTTGGAAATTCATAATACAATTGAGAGACAATTTTAAATAAAATATATTATATCAACGGAGTGAAGGATTGAAAAGAAACCCCACTTGGCCTTATTCAAGGTACCATCTCAGGATTTACCTGGTAGGATCGAGGGAAACAAAAATTCAGTCAGAATGGTGGTGGCCATTGGAGACGAATCGAAACATCTTAAATGCCAAGCAATCGCTTTACCGACGGAATTACGGCTGATCAGCAAACAAATTAAGTTGGAAATATAATCATGTAGCGAAACACACAACTGAAACAGGAGACATTTCTTTAATGGTATCCACGTTGCTCCTTGTCTTCATTCATGTCATTGTTTATTTCATATATATTATTTTAATAATTAAATACGCTGTCATGGCATAAATTGTCAATGACATTAGTGAAAGCCAAACTAAAAACCTTGTGAAAATATTTTTCCTGCTTTTTTCTTCTTTTTGTAATGTGACCAAAACAAATATCCTATAGTCATAAAAACACATACTTTCTTCTTTGCTTATTATATTCCGTAAGTACAAAAAAAAAAAACTCCTCTTATTTCGTGACCCATAAATATGCTAAACGCATTTTAAAAGTCTTTGTCCTTCTACGATATAAGAAGGCTTTTTTTTCATTGTTTTCCCTCGCGGTGTCAATCATGCGTGTGGCGATGAAGTAATATGTTCACGGGTTGTGTTAAGTTATATCATGCATTACTTGATACTTAAAGACGTAGTGAAGCCAATAAAAACGTTTTGCGTTGCAAGTATTGCAATGTTAGTCTCTTTCTCTCTCTCTTTTGTATTGTGTATTTTAATTTTAATGCATTATATCCTATATACGAAATAACTAGCACAACGGTGATAAAAGAATAACCGAAAGTAAATACAAACCAATGACCTCTATCAAAAAGCTATACTGGACTGACTGCAAATTTCATGAATATATGAAGCCAGTGAGCGGAGAGGAATCTCGTTTGTCCGCTTCCAGTCTAAACGAATATGGAACAAATTTTCGTTCTAACTCAGTTTTTTACGCTTGATGTCGCTGTGCGGCCTGTTTTTTTTTATTTACGTCTTAATCCTTGAAAAAAAAAACCGTATATGTGAGTATATTCTATTATAATTCTTCTATTATGGAGTATTTTCTATTCTTTTATTATGCAGTGGACGGTATACTATTATATGAATAACTCAAGAATGAAAGGCCGCTTTAGACGATATCATTTATGATACGATGAATCTTACGATTTGCAGTAGTGCCAGAGTGTGAAAGCAAGCCAAGTGTACAATAGGATCCATAACTTTTTTTTTTCGTTTTACGCTGGCACACTGCTTTGCTAAGATTTATCGTACGAGAAATTGTATCGTCTAAAGCGGTCGTTTGACATAAATAAGTAAACGGGCCGCGATTAGAAGCGTATAAAACTGAGTTAGAACTGAAAATTCGGTCCATATTGGCAGTGCTGTGAATGTTTTAGTTTATGAACCTGTAAGCGAAAACCATACTAAGAAAAAAACGGGTTCTGTTGATTAAACGCTTTTCTGTACCCAAGGGCGACCGCCACTTGTTTCTTGGTGTTAAATCAATACAATAAATGGTGTTGGTTTCAGTGATTCAATACAATGGATATGTTGTTAATGCTAATTCAACACAGCACAGGGTGTTATACTAGCACAATTACAGTGCTGAACCACCGAAATCATCACGTTTGTTGTAATAAAAATAGTGGTGGTCGCCCTGGGACATCAAAAAGTGTTGAATTACGCAATCATTTGTGTACAGTGTACGTTTGTGTTTATTTTAGGCTTTAGAAGCAATGCTGTGAGGCTGTATGGTGAGTCTACATTAAACTAAATTTCTGTGCGTGCACATGTTGGTGAAGACTGCCTCATTACAGCGAAATCAGCGGTTGTTTCTTTGCTACTCCGAACTTTGATAACAGAAAACGAGAAAAGAGAATATATATGCGTCATTACGTACTGAAGAAATTAGTATGTTTGTTGGCACAATGCGCTACAGTACTTAAACACACAGGTACATGTAAAATACCCGAAATTATTTATATCCGTCTCAATCATTTTGCAATGTTTTTGTTATCACTGTTCACAGCGTTACCAGATACTGAGAACTAAAATTATTTTCATTAGCTGTGTGGGATAAATCTCGAAATTCTATGTTGATAAACTTCAAAATGCACTAATGTTGTTAAACGTAGGTTTATGAAAAGTGTCCTTACACATGTTGACGAAACATGACGTGTATGAATTTACTTCTAAGCACATTTAAGCAAAAGCTTGAAACAATACTGCAATCTATATTGTGAGCTCCATTTTTTAAAATATATCATTGATGGAAATATTTAGAAAATAACCTACAGACGTTAAAATTCTTGCATGAAATAAAATATTTTTTAAAAGTCTTTTTCAATCATTTTCCAGAAAAAGAAACTGTTTCGAAAATAAGGAAAATATTTTTAAAATATACCGGAAATATTCCGTGCTATGTGAGTACTTGAAACGTATGTTGAATCCTAGACCATCCGTAGTTATAGAATCTGGCAACCCTATGACCAGTGTTAGCAATAATATTGCAAATTGATTAAGACAGCACATGTAAATCATTTCGGCTCTTATACGTTTCTTCTTTCGTGTGTATGTTTCAACTTATTGTATTACATTCTACCAACAAATATAGTAATTTCTGCAGTAATTAATTATGCGAATATATATCCCTTAGTCTTGTTTTCTGTTTTCCAAGTTCGGAGTAGGAAAGAAACGCCCGATGATTTCGTCATTTTGAGATAGTCCTCACCAACATGTGCACGCACAGAAATTTAACTTAATGTAAACTCACCCTTTTTCACCCGCTCTGTCCGTCTGTCGACAACTTTCGACTCAGGATTACTAGTGCTACACTGTAAAAATAGGAGACACAACGTTCACCCAAAAAATGGAGGCAGCTGAGTTGCCTCCACTTTTTGGATTAACCTACATTCAGCCAGTTTTCGGTTGAACGTTTTACTTTCTCTAAATTTCAAAATGCGTGTATATATACAGTATATGACTGTTCCAACGTATTTCATTCAAACAGAGCATTTTTTAAAGTAGAAAAGAATAAAAGGTAATATTCCTTTAAAATTAAAAAAAAAATGTTTAAGTGGTTGGGTTTCGTTGCAGGGTCCACAAGCACACTGATCAGACGCTCTTGCCACTTAGCTACAAAGGCAGTTGGTGTTTCTGGTTTTGAGAGTGATATCTATAGCTAGGGTTTTACTGCGAAGGAAGTTAATCATTAACACATTTTTTATTTTACTACGAGGAATGTCTCGTGAAAAAAAAAAGCAAAGATACGTTTGCTACAGTGTAAAGATTTATACCTAACTTAATTTCTCTTTCCGCCAATGCAAACAATGCCGTTCTCGGTCCACCAGTGAACTGTTTACTGTTCACAGTGTAAAGGCAATATAAACACTCAGAATGGCGGGGTGTTCTGTGACAAGCAAGTAACGTTACTCCTGTTATTAGATTATAGAATATCCAGCCAAGGCTTAAACTTCATCCACAAAAGTACGTAACCTCAAAATTGCCAAATTAGCTTACATTTCTATTAGAAAATGACCGAGTTTTAAGCGTAAAATAAGTTGAACGTTCACGAACAAATCACTTTGGCCAGTTTCAACCCATTTTCAGTTAACATTAAGTTATTACAAAGAAAGTGTTTAACTTTAAAATGGAGTTAATTTTAGCAATCTTTCCACTAAAAGGCTTCCACTATATCCACGTTTAAGAGTAACTACAACAAAACGCTAATTTTCGACTTTAATTTCTCCATAAAGCGGAGTAACTTTCATCCATTTCGTGTTTCCACTTTTTACAGTGTAGGACTTTTTTTTAGACAAATTAAGCCAAGAAATATACTGTTCAAATTAACTTTACACTTTGTGCGTATCTCTACCAATTATAGTACTTAACAGATGACGATAAATACTGATGCGCATCATGTAGTTTTCCCCTTCTCAACATTTTGTTCCCGACCATGTGAACAAAAAGTATTTGCAGTAATAAACTCACCGGAGTCATCCAAATCCAATAAATAAATGAAATGAAAGTGGATGGTATACGCATCTTAGGTATACGCTAATGTCTCAGGTTAACCAGAAGGCATACGGCGTACCCTCTACTAGAGCCCTGCATATTGGATTAGACTGGAAATGGACAAACGAGTTTAAATGGTGTACCGACGAAACAGCGAAACAAAAATCGTCGCGACAGGCAAAACCGCGACGCACAAAATCCGGGACAGACGAAAACAGCGATATACAAAAACCGCGACGCGCAAAATTAATTTCAGAAATTGAATTTAAAATAATCGGTTGACTACACTGACCAACACTACCAATCAAGATTGTTCCTACGGCTCTGAGCTAGTCTATCCGAGACCTCTCCAACGACACATCAGTCACATCTCTACACCTTGTTGTTCATAATATATTTTGTGGACACGTGTTGGCAACACTAACAACGGTGCGTTTGGTGATAAATCATTCACAGTATATTTCTGTTGTGTCGAATAATAATGTTTATGCCAAGTTTGATGCTGCTACGTTTAACATAATGGAAGCAATTTGAAAAAATAAATTTTATACCTCTCTAGCTCAAGCACCTCTCAAGCTGACAACTCTACACCGCTAAAGCCTCTCAAGAAATACAGCTAAAGCACACACGGTTCATGGATTCTCATGGAGAACGTTTGTTACTGCGGTGATGAACTTGCGAGTTCCGGAAGCCATGGAGTAAATATCGTCAATACGAAATTTGCGTTCGCAACGCAACACAATCTGATTTTCGAACTTCGCGTTTTCCCGTATGGCTAAACTAAATATTTATACATCAAGTTAAGGGAGGAATATTTAATGTAAATCACAGCAACTAGATTGCAAGATTTGCGTTCCGTTAACGCAGTGCGATATATATAATCCTTGTTTCAAAAAACTGAAATCAATGATACAGACCACATAACTTTTTAAGGAAGAACGTGTATGTAAATCAAAATAGTGTTATCCTACTCATAAATAACAAATAAATACAGTAAATAAAATGTTATAGGTCTTTAATACATCGGAAAACTGAAGAAAACGGTTATAGGCCTAAGGAAACATTTGGAGAAAGCCTAGAAAACGCGAGTAAAAAAATACAGTACATTCGTTCCGTTTTGTAAAGACAAGGGATTTTTTTTTTCTTCTTTAAAAAAAATGTGCAAATCATTTCCACGTATTTGAGTAAACAAATAAATAGACGCTGCAGGCGAAGCTTGTTTACTGTTGATTAGACACGGATTACAGATGGTCATGCTTTACCATCATTCTAGTGATGTAATGTTTACAAAAAAAAAAAAAAAAATCCATAAAAGAATAAAAGCTGTTCAAGCACTGTTGTAAATATGCGGGTGGTCCAGTTTACATAAGTCATATCTCTCTCTGTCTCTGTTTATATACAGCATACATTGAGCGAAATTTAACATTTAAAAATTATATGATATGATTACTTTTTTTAAAAAAAATGTATAAACATTGACGTCCCAAATGAGCTCCTGAAATTCTAAGAGCGGGACTATCGTTATTTGAAACTAGAACAACATGGACAGAATGTGAGCGTTGAAACCATTAGGCTAACCGCGGGGCAATCATTGTACGATAATCTTTATTTTGTTTGAGCTATGGCAGGACTTATGACTTCTGCTATCAAAATATGAGTGCATTTAGCCCCAGTTCTACAATCAACCGCTAAGCTTCTAGTCAGCGCTACGTTGAGGCCAACTCTCATTTTGCGTACTCTCATTGGCCAAAATCAAACTTGGCCTCAACTTAGCGCTGACTAGAAGTTTAGCGGTCGATTGTAGAACTGACCTTAAAGTCCTTGACGATAAGACTATTACATAACACATTCATTTAACCCACGAATCCTCCGTTTTTAAAAATTTTCGACTTATATTTTTATGACCTTGATAGGGAGTTGAAAGCTTTAGGCCGTTTCGTCAGCACTGTACATTGTTCATTGAGATAAGGTGCAGGAATATAGCTGCCAAGGTCTTTGTCCAAGGTCCATTCTCAGCATTAGCCTGAGTAAACTTAGGATACCCTGAGAAACTTTTGCCAGTTTGGCTTGCATCAGAATTCGAACTTGCGAGCCTCCTCAAGTGGCAATCAGAAGTCTGCTTACGTAACTAGTAGAAGACTACGAGAGAAAATACACCATTTTTGGAGTGTTACCTGCTTGATAACCTCAAAACTAGAAGAGCGCGTCAGTAAGTAACGCCTTCTGGTTACTCAAAAATGTATTTTGATTTCTGTGCAGTAGTTGAGTAGTAGTGGTCAATTGACGAATGAGAAGTGGTCCTTTTAAAACAGTATATTTGGATTGAGTTCCTCCTAAGGGTGCTATTACACGGGCGAGCTTCTTGATCAACATGCTCGTCGAGGAAGCTGATCAGCAAGCTCGACAGTGTAGTATCACCTTAAGAATGGAGAGATTTGTGAATTCGCCACAGGGCTTCTTTAATGATGTGATCGTAGGATTCCAGATGTATTGCCGGTGTATTTCTACGATCCATGTACTAAGCACGTGACAATGAAAATGGTATCAGAAATCATCCTCAGCAAAAAAAAAAGTCTTTGTAGGACACCTTCCAATATAAGGATGTCTGTTGTGGAACCGAAATGTGCTAGCACTCAGAAATGCGTTGAAGTGATTTACTAATAGAACAAAAATAAAAAGCTAAGGTAAGTTTGCAGTATTCCAGTTAGAGCTGAAACCAGGTCACTTTTGTTGACCCAGTCTGACCCGAACATAGATAATCCTGTCCAAAACATGATCCGTTGATCCGATCTGGGAAACATAATGAAATGGGGATTTCGGCGTTGTATTCTTTGTCCTCTGGGGTAACGGTCCTGGTCACCCCTAAAAGAAACACTATTCAAACGGAAGAAAATCATTAAAACCTCTATTTTGTCCTCCGAGTTACCGGTCTAAATCGGGTCACCGCGTCCGAAGCCCATATACCACGTGACTCTCTTCCGTGTCGACATCAGCACAATGTAAAACAAACAAAATATTAGGTTTCTTTTTTCTTTTTTTTTAATAAACGTTACTTATTCATCCATGTTTGTGTATACAGTGTACTTATTAAAGTTAAGTTCTAAACAGAGCTTTAAATTTGCATTACGTATAAGTTTTCATAGTATAACATACTTTTCAGCTTTCTTGTCCTGTTGTAGTTCTAATTATCTGGTGACTGTTTCATTGATTGAACTGTCGACTTCCTCAGAAACCTCATAAAGTAAATTTAAACCTCTCTATTGTTGCTTATCATACAGCTCCAGTAGCGCACATACGTGTTTTCAACGTTGATTTTAGGATCATTTCGTTGATTAACCGATATCGGTTGAAGAAAATTACGTTTACTTTTAAATCATATTTCAACAAAGACGTCATTGCGTTGATAAGACGTTACAACGTGTATTCAATATGTTATTTTCAACTATAGTATAATAGATTTTATTTAATGCATTCCTTACGAGCGAATGTTATGTCAAAAAATATAATTAAAGACTAATTGAATGACACAAACTAATTTTGGTGTTCTGATGTGCACGTTGTAATTCAGTTCTTTTACAAAGCAGTGAAATAACAACTTCATTTACTCTTATTGCACCAGTGTTGAAGAAATCCATTTCTTTCTTTTCAGGAAGAGAAAAATAAATACTTCAGAACACTTTAGATTTACCTGGTTGTGGCAAGAGAAAGGCGACAACTAGGCCTACCTCGCTATGCGCTTAGACAGGAAGCCAGAATACCAGTGACGTTTTCCCACCCGTTCTCCCATTGGCTGAGTGTTACGAGGCAACCTATATGTATACTTACCTTGCTTAGTACTACTGTTTATTCTTCTTCTGAATTTCTGATGTTCACTCTGCTCGTTCCTAACCTGATACTTAAAGAATCTCGTTGTGGCAAATTCGCTGCAACAGCTTCCATTTAATTTCGTGCTTTTTTAAAACCACTTTTTCCCGAGTGGGATCAGGCGAAGCGACGAATAACTACTCTAGCCACCCACCAGGATGCATCAAGTACGCGGTCTGGAACAGAATCGCTGTTCTGTAACGTACATGGATCTAAATACGGAAGACGCATCTACTTGTAGCGACCCGAAAGTCTTGAAGCCATGAGTATCTGGCAGGTGTAATTGATTAAAAAAAAAAAAACACCTTCCGTACAATACCATGTTTAAAATATTCCAATCTTCCTTAGCTAGATCTTCATCCATTCTTTGCTTCCACACACCCAGGTATAGGCCAACCAATGGAGGACTAAAGGCTTGACGCCATATCCGGTTGGCAACCATAGCAGCGGCGGGGGTCAAGTCTAAACAACAGTGAACAGTCAAGTAAGTTTGATGGTACGAACGTAAACAGTAAGTTGTGGAAGTAATGGCTGTTAATTTCTTTTTCTTTTTTTTGGTTTTCATCTTTTGGAAACATGAAAAAGAGACACGTCTTTCTCTCATTGTAATGTTTGCAATCTGGTACGAAGCACATGCCCATGATGAATTATTATTATCGAAGAAACTACATAAACCAACCATTGTTCACTGTTGTTTAGACTTGAACATGGCGGTTACCATGACAACCAACCGGATCTGACGGAAGACTTTTGTGGTTTATAAGACGCAAGGAAATCCCAATTCACCTGGCGAGGTTAGTCGAAAACCAGCGTCAAGTTGACCCAGCTTAATTGTATTGTTGGGCCAGTCAATCCGTCCGTCTACTGTATTTACATCCAAGTGAAATTTCCCGCTTAAAGTGATTTCTGTTTTCGGTACGTGTTGTTATTTCATTTCTCTTGCATTTGTAAGTTTCTCATTCTTTTTAGCTCAACAGATACTGCAGAAGAGGAGTAATACTTGTGCCTTAAATATATGGTAGATTTCTTTATTATCATAAAGTTACGTAAATAAGTTTCCTGGTAATCTTTTAGAGTTTGTATTTTCAAAAGTTTGGTGGGTGAAGAGACAGAAACTTCTAGGCTTGAGTAGTGAGAACGAACTGGGGCTTACGGCGTTCTCTCCCTTCTGTGCCTTTGGTTGTGCACCATTTCTTCGGTGACTTGTCCCGGGTCAATAACATTACCCACGGCAACAATACCTTCTGTTATTGTTGAACAGTACTTCTTGAAAATGGTATATCCACAAAATTGCCTTTGAAACTAGGGTCTGCTCCTGTTCATTCGATATCCTCTCCCGTACCCAGTGCTCGAAGTGGGTTAGAAAAGGTAAGGATACGCTTACACGTAGTGGCGTCGATTGTCCAATGTAGGGGGTACAGCAAATCAAAAATTAATAAGGTAAGGGCACGGCGTGCCTCCTTGTGCCCCCCCCCACACACACACACTTCGAGCACTGCCCATCCCATATCTAGGCCTGAGCCAGGGTTAACTAAGGGTCATAAGTAAATTCAAATTCAGATGTGATAGTATATTATTTAAAAAATAACGATGTATGGAAGTTAGAATCATCGGGGGTGAAATGCCCACTTTTTTATATTTTTCTTATTTATGACTATGAATGAAAATCTACAGGAAAAAAGAGCATACCAAATGCGAGGTACATCTTTCAGTATTTCTGCCTGGACGCTAGATTATATAGTGTTATATACTGTAGGAGATACACTGATGTTTGTAAAGTAAGAGCGATATGGACATAGTACCCTACCATCGAGGTAAAATGCCCACCTTCGTGGGGTAATATGGCCATGCACACCAACACTATACTAAACAAAGTGGAAGGTCATAGCAATTGATGTTACGATAGAAGCTAGTCATACTACAGGAAATTACATTACAGAACAAGTCACAAAACCTAGCCTATAAAGCATGAAGTTCGTACTACTTCCTTACCATTGACAGGCTTGGAAAATAGTGTACATAATAGAAAAATACTAGTGTTGCCGATGAGACGAGATTTATGCTGTCTCGTCTCGAAAATATCTTGTCCAGAGAGTATCTCGTCTCGAAAAGATGTATACTTGGCATTACGAAAGCTCTGTCTCGTCTCGTTTCCTATAGCCATTATCTCTGTCTCGTCTCGTCTCGTGACAACACTAAAAATACATATTAACTGAAAATATGAAATGGAAAAGCTTGTTTAACTTCATTTAATGTTGAGATGAAAGTTTGTTTCGCACAACACAATGCTAATAACATTAAACAGTCTTATGGAAATATTAGACTAATGCCTTGTTTAAATTACTAACATCTTACCATGGTTAACATTAACCGAGATCATTTTAATAACGTAAACGGTAGTTACCGTTAACGCGGGTTTTAAATTTAACCAGCGTCTACTTACGACGGTAATCTTCTTATATTACTTATCTAAACGCAAGATGACCGTTAAGCGCAGGTCACTTGGTGAGTTTATTTCTTTGTTTATCGAAATATATAGTATCCTAGTGGTGTGTATCACTTTTAAAGTGTAAAAGAATGATGGCAAAACTAATCTACAAAATGTGATGCTACAATCAATTCATTTGTGTTCATTTTTTTATAATTTAATCCTCTCCCGTGTAAAAAGAAGATTCTTTACTCTACGGAAACCTCTTCCTGTTTCTTTACAGACAATGGTAGAACAAGCACGATAACCACGTTAAGTTTGGTAGTCTGAAAGAAAGTTAGTTTTACTCGTAAATCTTACCATCGTAAAATTGTAGTAATCTAAACAAGGCATAACTGAAAATATAAAGAATATGAAAAAATGAGAAATATTACACTCAGCGAAGGAAATTAACTGAATTTACACGTTCCTCCTCTTATAAGACAGGAATAATTACACAGTTTTAAAGCGTACCACAGTCCTTGCTAGTATGGGAATACGTGGGGTAAACCCCCCACGGGCCATTAACCCCGACGCCTAGTGGGCAAATCACCCCGATGTGAAACACGATAGTTTCAGTTCATTCAACTTCCAACGCTGCATGGTATGGCGTCTACCTGCTATTGCATCAGAACAACAGAAGCCTACTTTGTGTAACGCACATTCATTGGATTCACTAATACAGCAGTGTAATCATTCTGTCTCCCTAAATTTGAAAAGTTCAAATAACATTACAAGTAAAAATTATGTACTTAGCACATTTAAATTAGCCTGCATGTCTTCACTTTGTACACACAATCTTTTTTTGGTGTCACCTTCGTCTTCCATATAATTGCACCTTCACTCAATCGTATCACTGTTGCCACCTCATATTCCCTTCCGTGATTTTTAGGGGGGCATTTTACTCCACTGGGCATTTCACCCCCACTTACTCTTATGAGTTTTGCCATGATAATGAAAGCTGGATGTGAGCATGTTTTCAAAGTTTCACTTTAGACATCTATTTTACTTCTCAGTTTCCAGATCATTGCATGTTCTGTACAATCTTTATGTGTCCATCATGCGAGTGGAAGCCTGAATGGAAAAAAAATGCCATAAAGCTGCAAAAGTGAAGATTTTCCCGAATAAAAAGTCATATTTCATTGTAATCAACTGCAGAGTGGAACTGAATGAGTGAATATTTACAAACTTTGACATTTCTAGAAGCAGAACTTTTGTTCGTATTTATTATTTTACATTAATATTTTGCTTCTTCTGAAACTCTAATTCATAGATATATTTTGCTATATCACACTGCGCAGCAGAACGGTGAACGCAGTATGAAATGAATACAATATTGTGAATGAGAAACTCTTAGAATCTCAATTGGCTCTGATAAGACATTGATGATAAAACTTCATTTATTATGATTACCCTTAAGTGCCAATTCTAGTGTGTTCATAAAAGGTTTTCAAATAGCCTATATTTTTGCTGGTCTCTGTGAAAAAGCAATTAAATCCAACCATGTGAAAATTCTACTCTAAAAATCTGATCGTTCCCAAAGCACATTGACGTCAAAGGCACACTTGACATGAAAGTATTTATGCTGCGATAAATCGTAATATTAGCAAAAATGCTACCGTGTCAAATTACAGTCACGAAAGTAAAAACTGCGGGAGTTGAATAAAAACTAGCATTTATTTTTATATTTAAATTATATTTATGAACAAGACAGACAGTTATGATTAAGCCGTGACATCTCTGAGGAACGATAATTAAATAGAAAGTAAGTGCTAAACCATAGACTATATAATTGCTAGACTTCCACAGCAGTTACTTCCGTTACTGTACAATAGAGTTATGGTATACGATGGAATGTGTGTTAAGCAAAATGTTACGATTTATCGTAACAGAAATGCTTCCGAGTCAAGCGGGCCTAAAACTGTAGGGTGTTTCGTAAATATTTTTTTAATTAACATAGATTTAGGAATAGAATAAAGGTAGCATGAGGCTAGTTTCTTGGCGAGGGGAGTGAAACCAAGAGAGAACATGGATGAGGCATTTCCACCACATTGACTGGCTCCATTACATGGATCGAAATACGGGAGACGGATCTACTTCTAGTGATCCGAAATTGAAGCCAGCACAAGTCATGAGTACCTGGAAGGCGTAATTGATTAAAAAACAACTTAACTTCACGTTACGTGCAGTACCATATTTAAAATATTCCAATCTTCCTTCTCTCTTCCTTAGCTAGATCTTCATCCATTCTTTGCTTCCACACACCCAGGCATACGCCAACCAATAAGACGCAAGTGAATCCCAGTTCACCACGTAAGATTAATCGAAACCAGCGTCAAGTTTACCCAGCTTAATTGTATTGGGCCAGTCTACCGTGTTTACATTCATGGCCCCATCAGAGACCCTCAATACCGAGTATTGCCTTCTCATTCATTCTTATGGGAAGATAAAGTTATTAATAAGAAGCGCGCAGATCACATGAGAGATGAAACCTCCAAAATAACTATCGTTGTTAGAAAAGACAGCTGTTTAGCAGAGAACTGACAATATTGTAAAATGCTTGAAAATCTCAGATGTGTTGTGCTGTCGTTGTAGTCACACAACAGAAATGTTCGTTTCAAAGAGGTCACTGGCTCTAATGGGGCCACACGACATGGCTGCCGCTGAATCGCAACTTTAGCTTCATGTGACGTCATGAAAGCTCTCTCTCTATTCTATTCCTAATTCTATGGGAATGAATGTCTCATATTACAACTAATCATGGATGTAAATATGGTAAACGTATTGACTGGCCCAATACAATTAAGCTGAGTCAACTTGACGCCGGTTTTCGATTAATCTCGCCTAGTGAATTGGGATTTACTTGGGTCTTATTGGTTGGCCTATGCCTTGGTGTGTGGAAGCAATTAATGGATGAAGATCTAGCTAAAGAAGAGAGCAGGAAGATTGGAATATTTTAAATATGATATTGTACGGAACGTGTTGCTCAGTTGTTGCTTTTTAATCAGTTACACCTGCCAGTTACTCATGGCTTGTGCTGGCTTCAATTTCGGGTCGCTAGAAGTAGATCCGTCTCCCGTATTTAGATCCATGACAAATAATGCAATTCATTATCTCCATCTTTGTCAAAAAATGGGATTTCACAGGGTATAATTACTTGATATAGAAACAAAAATCTGCTTTATAGAAAGGTTAGGGTTAGTAGCAATCCTTTTTTGAAAACTCGATACAAGAAATATTCCTACGTTCTTAAGAAAGTCATAACTGCAGCCAAGAAAAGAGCTATTTCTAATAGAATCCAGAAGTCTAACAACAAAAGTAAAACAGTCTAGCAGGTGATATACCAGTTAACAAAGCGTCGTACTCATTGTAGTGATCCAATAAACAGATTACTTATAGGTGACACAGAAATCTGTGACAAAAATAATAGTAAATAGTCTCAATGGCTAATTCATAAGTAGTATGGGATTACTTGAAACGGACAAAAAACATACACACACACCTACTGCACATTTAATACATAACAATAAATCCCTTTTTCTAGCCCAACGACGAAGGAAGAAATAGAACGGATATTGAAATCAATGAAGAACAAAATGTCTTCGGGACCGGACGAAATTCCTAACAAAATCGCTAAACTTTCCTATATGTACCTATCTGAACCACTAGCCGATATATGCAATATGTCACTAAGCATTGGTCAGTTTCCAGAGGAACTAAAACTTGCAAAAGTACGGCCACTTCACAAAAAATGAAATAAAACGGACCCAAACAACTACCGTCCTATTTTAATTATGTCAGTCTTCGCTAAAGTATTGAAAAAAAATTGTGTACGATAGAATAGTTTCATTTCTAGACCATACAAGTGCAATACACAATTTCCAGTTGGGTTTTAGGAGAATAGAAACATAAACCAGCCATTGACTCATTTCTTCAGGAGGTGTATACCGCCAAAGAAAATTAACAAGAAGTGAATGCTGGAAATTCTCGCGTATGTCTGTAGATGTCTCTACCTGTGCTCAATAGTAGTCATGGATCTAAATACGGGAGACGGATCTATTTCTAGCGACCCGAAATTGAAGCCAGCACAAGCCATGAGCGCCTGGCAGGTGTAATTGATTTTAGAAAACAACTCAACATCACCTTCCGTACAATACCACATTTAAAATTTTCCAGTCTTCCTCCTCTCTTCCTTAGCTAGATCTTCATCCATTCTTTGCTTCCACACACCCAGGCATAGGTCAACCAATAAGACGCAAGTAAATCCCAATTCACCAGGCAATATTAATCGAAAACCGGCGTCAAGTTGACGGAGGTTAATTGTGTTGGGCCAGTCAATATCTACCGTATTTACATCCATGTCTTAGCATCATAGTGTTCAACATATAAATTGTCTATAAGCGCGTGACATAAATAATGTTTGTGAGTTAGGTAAAAATTGGTCGCATCATCAAGCAAAATTTCATTATTTAATAATCTTTCAACTATAGTCGTTGGCTTAAAAAAAAAAAAATATGACTAATTTTGAACACTTAATTAAAGGTTAAATCAAATTTACAATTTGATTAGTTATACAGTATTATATTAAAATAAACTGCCTAATCATCAAGAAAAAGTGAGTATCAAAATATGTCATAATAGTCTCAGATAACACCCAAGTTTATACGAGGTTTGGACTAGCCTTGATTTTACCTTGTAATGCTAAACTTTACGTACCAAGTTTGGTCAAGGTTATGACAAAATTGATGACGACAGACATACCATGCCGCAAGTGCTTTGATTTTTGTTTACCTTTATAAATTTGGCATATTCAGTTTGCTGCAGAGTTGTGGCAATATTGCCAATACAAACCTGCTGCATCATATTGGGGAAACCTCCATGGCGTCTGTTAGTAATGTGCTCAACTACGTGAAGAATAAATTACAATACCTAGTCAGGTCGATGACTTATTGCTTTTCTGGTCTCTGTATTGCATATCATGAAAGGAAAGAATAAGTTGAATTGTTACGACTCATTCGGGAAAGAAAGTAGGACCATGAAAATCGTCATCGGTTTTCACTCGTGGGCCTCTCCATAAAGAACACTGACAGACTGCCACTAGGAATTGGTGCTATGGTGTTGTGGCTAACGTATCGGAAAGCTACTGTTTAGGACTCTTGTTCGGTTCCCGGCGGGGTGATGTTTTATTTTTTTAAATAACTGTACAGTAACTTTTTTACTTTTTACATTCATTTCTTTAGTTCACAATGGTTCGTGGTGTCCTCAAATCTTGCAACGTTAATTTAAGTCATTTCCCAACGTCATAGAATGATGAAATGTTGCACAGTGACGTAAGTCGGGTGGCAATCCAATATTCCATTGTTAGATTCATATATGTATATATTTTAAAAGCATATTTTTTTTTTTCAGTATGGACTTCTTTATCCTGAAATAAACACTAGCCTGCCACAATGTTGCGTTTGTCTGGTTGCAGAACACTTTAGGATTTGAGACACAAAACATTAGCAAGAGAGAAAGTATCCGAACACAGAAATAACTTGAAATAATAAAAAATTTACTGTATTATTTGGGGCTTTTCTTTTATTACAAAAGATAAACAATGGGCGCATTCGACGCAGTGAGCGCTCTCTGAGCACTGAGCACTTTAGGTTATGAAATCTTTCGAATAACAAGAAATTCAGAGTGAACCTTTCGTGCTGGGTGACATTCGACGAACAATTTGGCTCAGAGAACGCTCACTGCGTCGAATGCGCCCATTGTTTATCTTCTGTAATAAAACGAAGGCATGACATATTTCGATACTCACTTTTTCTTACAGTTTTATTATGCGGTTTATTTTAATATAGGGACAATATATATAACTAATCAAACAGTGAATTTGATTTAACCAGTAAATGTTTAAAATTAAGCCTAATCAATTTGTTCTGTTCGGTGTTTTTTATAATCTGTTGTATTTCCGCGATTTTTGAAGTAGCTTATGTTAAAATCTATCTCTCTGATATTAAATTCGATTTTGTTGCCAAGGTTGCCAGCACGTTACAAGTCTTAAAATTTATTATACATGACAAAGCTTCATATTCAAATGCCCGTTCTCTATTTTACACACACAAACAAACAAGTTGAGATAAGTCATCATTTCAATCAGTTTTATGACGAGCACTAAACAGTGTTACCAGCCTTTTTCTGGTGGTTATCCCTGTACAATAATATTACTCAAATGTCACTTCGAAGAACAAATGTTTAATTGAATGTGAAATATTAGAAATACAGGGTATTCCAAAAGTCTTAGGTTATTATTATCATTATTATTTTGTAGAAGTAATTATGAAAAATCACGTTCTAAATGATTTCTCTACTGTAGAAACTTCTCGAGTTTGTCTTGTTACGAATCACGAATTTTACTTTGAATGTTGTCCTCCAAATCTTCAATTGTTTTTGGTTGTTGAGAAATCTCTGGAGTACAGAAGTGAGGAATTGTGTATCAGGAGATCCTGAAGGCCAGGCAATGTTCACATTCCGGGAAACGTATGTTTTTTTTTGTTTTTTTTTTTTGTTTTTTAAGTTTCGTGAACATAACCCTGGACTATCTGGCATTCTGACTGGTTGCAGTTTTCTTTTTTAATATTTTCCTCATCGGACAATGAACGATTTATGCTGTCAAAAAGAGGCGATTCTTCTATCTACGAATCGAGGAACTCCCTAAAGTCAAAAGCAATATGTGGCAGTGTGTCTCCCTGCCTTTATTTTTTCGCCAGCCACATCAGTGAACGGGACGTAAACAAACATGCTTATTTCCTTGCCAGCCAACATGAGAGAGATTGATTCATTTTTACTGTCTCTCTCTGTCGCATCTCGCCCAGCTGTGGATGCAGTGATGTGCACTGAGTAACTTTCTGCTCGCCCGCCAGACGCCACCACCGGCTTGACCATGCTCGTCGTCCTACTCCAGTAAAAACGAACAGTATCATTGCAAGCACAATTAGTTTCAGTGAAGTTCATCAGTTTTCTCGTAGATATGACATGTGCTAATGGTGTCACTTGTATGCACTTGTGTAAAATGCGATAAGAAATACCTAGTGATGCTCAGTGCAGAGTATACTTCCTTAATTTGGACAAAAACACGCAAAAACGTATTTCTTTTTCTTTGCTTTTTTTGTGGGCAGTGACGTCGTCATGGGAGTTAATGTGAAAATTTATTCACGCTCAATGCAGGGCTCGAGAGGTGATTGTTAACGTTCAGGTTTGAACCCAAGTACTGCATTGGTCATTTTCGAAGTGTTTAACTTAAAATGGAAAGTCCTTACGAAAAGCGCGGAGAACTTCAGCACAAAGACTACTCGCAACCTGACCACAAAAGAATGATGCACTACATGTGGCATCCGAGTGCAAATCATCGATTTTAGTTTGTGGTTTGGCCAGTTTTTCAATAAGTTTGGTCAAGTGATATTATTATAAGTTCGTCGAAGTGAATTACTACGAGCAACCTGGCGAGTGGATTTCCTCAAAACCGAATTATTTCCTGCAAATATGATGTTTTTGGTGCTTCCATACCCAGAAGACAGTTTGTGGGTAACAGAAAAAAAAAGTGTGTATGCGGCAACGTCAAAAACTGAGTTTTCGTTTCCCGTAACGTGATTTGTCCGGTCCGGCCGACTCCCGCATCATAATAAGTGTGTCCAACAAAAGTGCTTTTTCTATTTTTCAAGTAAAGATTAATACAAGTTAAAAATTAAAGTGGCAAAATTGGTATTGGCATCTCGAGCTCGTTTAATATTTGTGTATGTATCGCTAAAATGATGCATATGAATGCCGTATATAATATATAAATGTTTCTACCCCAACTAGCTGATAAGGTGCATGCATTAAATAATAAACTAGGTCATAGTATACATCCATTTATTGGTCGTGTGTGTGCTTCAGCTAAGAATTGCCTTATATTTTGTTGTGCCATTCGCATTTTATGGTTGAGTTACTGCACACACACGCAACGACCACCGGCGGCCATTTTGTGGTGACAATTGTGACGTCACTTAGGAGCATTGTGTACAACGGTAGGTAGGTGAGACGTAAGTGTCGAACCAAGGAGCAACTTTACTTTAGTGGCAGTGTATACAGTTTGTGCCTGTACCACCACCACCACTGGTACATCATCATTATTAACATCACGACTACTACAACTGCCACCACATACTCCTATAACTGGAACGCCAGTCCACAATCCAATTTCGTTTATAAATATATTTGATAAATATAATGTTTTCTCACGAAAAAGGAAGTAAAAGTAGGAAAAATACAGTTAAAAAGTTTAGTTAAATATGAGATGGCAACATTGAACCAAGGAAACTAATATAGTACCCTGCAACGAGAAGAGATTAGAATGGATTTAAAAGAGTACACTTAATAAAAACCACGAATCGCTACTGCTGTCAAGAACGTAATTCGAAGTAAAATTCGCAATTTGAACACAAGATATAGTTGACACGAATGTACGAGTTTGCAACACCGTCAGATACGACACTAGCTAAGATTCCGTTTTTACCCCGTCATTTGCGTCACTTCACTGAATCATTGTTCATTCTCGTTCTCAGGAGATGTTATTTACGACATCATAGCTACAGGGAAGGTATCGAATGATAACTTTCTTTCTAATAGGGCCTACCACCTTTTGAGTTTTGACAATATCTTAGAAAATGTTACCGTGCACTTTGGTGCAATGACGGTGTTAGGGCAAAAGTCCGAGGGAGGGAGGGCGATATAACATTTGAAAAAGTCCGAGGCTGACTTAAGGTCAATGTAGAGCTTCCATCTCCAACAAAAGATGGCAGCACTACCTCTGTATATCTCTAATGTATTTTTATCGTTGCACGAAATTTCAATGCTGTTCCTACAAAATTCAAGCCTAGAGAGTTCAAACTTTCAGGGAAGAAAGTTTATTCAAGAGTTCGATCAATGCCAATTTGTAATTTTATTTTCTCTTCATTGTAGAAAAAGCTTTATTGTTGTAGGTTTTGATATTCACAACAACAATCAAGCGATTTCAACAATGAAGAGAAACGAAAATAAAAACACTGCATTGATCGAACTCTTGAACTGGTTATGAACTTTCTTCCCTGAAAGTTAGAACTCCTAGACCTGAATATGTAGGAGCAGCATTGAAATTTCCTGCAACGATAACAATACATTAGACATATACGGATATAGTGCTGCCATCTTTTGTTGGAGATCATTGCTTTACATTAACCTTAAGTTTATCGCAAATGTAAAAAATAAAGAATACTAACAAAACTGGGAGGCTAAAAGGAGGGGATAAAATAGAGTTTAGGGATGTTCATCAGCCCTAGCCGTGCTGTACGCCGTCACTGCTTTAGCGTTAACAATTAAATTGCTACAAGAAAATTATGCTTTATTCTGCACTTCTTGAGTTCTTGTTTGGAAAATTCGTTGGAATCATTTCAGTTTTTAAATATTGTTAGAACATCTAACGTATTCATTAGATGGAAACACTGAATAAAATCACAAAAGTGGTTTTACAGTGTACATATAGTTTTTTTTTTTTCATCTTGACTCAATAAAACGAATCTTCTTTATAAATCTTTGTTATCAGGACATGATAACCTTTGGAAATAAACTGTTGCTAAGCAGGTGTCTGTAGGATGAGATGTTGATCTTTTCTGATTCACTCGAGATGGTGAAAATAACAGAAAATGTTGCTTGTACATAATATTATTATTTATAACTAATCGCAATAAGTTGATTTATTTACTAGCTATCCAACGAGTTCTCAAAACTAACTGTAGGTGACTCTGCTGTTTTCTATCATACACACTGCTCTCTGGTGACGAAAAGGGTACTTATCGCTTCCTTTCATATAACAAAAAACTACTTTTAATTATAAACAGGTTGTTGTTTTGTTAGTTAAAGATATTTAAAAAGCAGAAAATGTGTTATTGAAAGAAAGTACGTTATATGGGATGTGCTAGTAATAACAATAATAGTATATTTGTATTAACATCTTGTAAACAGCTTCTTTGCAAAGTACAACGCACATAAGTTATTGTCTCTAGCTCAGTGATTCTCAAACTTTCCTTCAACAACAACTGAAAGGCTGGTTCGAGTGCTGCTATCTTTAAGTCTGAGATCTGGTTCGACACCCAATCGGTTTCTGTTCCTCATTTGAGGCCTACTTGAGCAGAAAAAGCAAACTCACACATCCAGGTTGTAGCGAAAGGCAGCAAGTGCTTGAGGGCCCTGTCACTCAAATCAGGGTATTCCAGTCGTACACTCAACCAAAACTAAGTCAAAGTTTTTGGTGCGAATTTATGTTTCAAAAAACCATCAATAGTGATCTCCAGCAGTTTCTCCTCCTCAACGGTGGATAGGTTTAAAAGCAGCTTGTCCACTCCAACAAATGGATTTCTTATGCACTCTTTAGCACTGTCAGGTTCCGAAAAGTACTTCAGAAACTGTTCCTTGAGATTTTGCAAGTGTTCTTCCATCACTTCCAGCACAGTGTCATCCAGATCCGTCTGTGAAGCACAAACCACTGAGTGCAGGGAAACTGTCATACTTCCGGCGCATGAGTCGTCGATGCCACACTTCGAGCTTTAGTCTCGTTGCTTTAACTTTGTCTTGAACATGAAATATTGTTACTGTGTTTCCCTGCAAGGCGAGATTCATTTCGTTCAATTAGGAAAACATGTATGCGAGGTAGGCCAATTGCACTTGCCACGTAATGTCTTCCATACGGTTAGTCAAATTGCAGTTGCTCCCGTCCAAGAATAGCTTAAGTTCCTCTCAAAGCTGAAATACACGACTTAAAACTTTTGTCCCGTGATGGCCTACGAACGTCTGTATGAAACAATAACTATTCACTACCCATATCTTCACATAATCGTGCAAAATGACGAGCGTTCAGTGGACATCATTTCACAATGTCTATAATTTTTACAACCTCATTGAGTACTGTTTTAAGACCCTCGGGCATCTTTTTTGTGGCTATGGCTTCTCTATGGATGGTGCAATGTGTGCATATTACTTGCGGAGCAATGGCTTTCACGCGTGGATTCCGTCATAGCTTTTGTACCATTAGTGCTAATTCCAAAGCAAGCCTTCCAACCTATATCTGTTACAAATTCGTTGAAGACTGTGAAAATGTCTTCTTCTGTCGTATGACATTCTCACAGAACAGAAAACCATCTTGAACATCACCAGTAAACTCGCACCTTACGAATGCCACGAGGTTAACATTATTCACAATATCAGTAGACTCGCCGATCTGTAACGAATAGTACTTGCTGTGTTTCATTCACAAAATTATTTGTTGCTTGACATTGTCTGCTATTGAAATGATTCTCAGTTTTACGGTATCCTTTGAGAGAGAAACTTTATCAATTGCTTTTGTTGATTCTTCACTCACCATCGCTGTTGTCATTATTTTGCAAGTTTAATCAATGTCTGCAATAGTGTGAGCTTTCCCAGTTTTGTCTGTTAAAAGACCCTTTGTAAGAAGCCTTGACAGCTTTTACATTTTCACTACCCCCAATTGTTAATACCCTTAATTTCTTGTTGTTTTGTAGCTTCCTCCTTCTACTTCCTTGCAAAAGAAGTTCATTGGTTTATCACAAAATTCCTTATGTTTAGATTCCAAGTGTCGATAGAGGTTCGCAGGTTTCAGGGAATCATTTGTAAACATCTCACAACACAAAACACATGTGGTAAATGCTCACTCACATCACCTGTCCACAAAAATCCCATTTTTAAATACTTATCGTAATACTTCCTAACTTTTCCTTCCTTAACTTGAATTGCAATTTTGTTGTTTTGTATGTGTTTATCACTGTACGGATGTACTTCGTCCACATCCACATTTTCCTCGCGTCATCAGTTGTACCTGAAGAAGTAGTACTGTCACACAAAGAGTCACGAACAATCCCACTCGCCTCAGTCTTAACACCAGGATCATCAATTTGTTGAGACTGCTGTTCACGTGTCACTGCACTGACATTCATGTTATCATCTGATATTGAATCACACTTGCGTTTAAAATTTCCAGTCTTCAACCGACAATCCATTTTGATTGATACACTCGCACACAGCTGTGTTGTTTTGGAAACTTCCATGTGATACAATGCGAGGAAACGATACCGTAACGCGCATGCGCTGTATTAGCCGTTAGTAATAAATGATTCTACATTGCAACGTGAGGCAAAAGTGTACGACGTTGCCAATAAGACTTAAGACAGTGAATCATTCACCCACACCACTTCCCTCTCCCCAAACCAGTTAACATCTCTAACTTTCTCTTCTGCAGCGATCGTTAACTCGTTATTTTATCCTCGTTTTGAGAAAACATTTTCAAAGCAAGTACTGCGCATTACATTTTCGTACGACAGTTAAAATAAAGAGGGGAGAGAGTCGGAAGTATTTTGTGTGAACTTGGGTTGCGCAAACAGGCATGTTTCATATGTCTTTCAAAATTATTCTATCTATAACGCACACTAGTGTTTTCATTAAAGATTCATTAAATTGATTTCCTCGGAACCATTGTGCGCTAATCTCAACTCTGCTATAAAAATGCTTATTTCTCTGTTATTTTGATTGTAAAAAATTCAGGTGATGTTTAAATTTACGCACCTTCATTTTAAAACGATTTTTCGTCTAAAAAGTGCGTAAATTACGCGATTAAATACTGTAAATTTATTTGCCAAATTTTCGTACTGCATTGATGAATTTTAGGCAATTTTAGTTTTGTCTAAAAAAAAAACGAAAGACGACTTATTCTTTGAGAGCCGAAAAAATTGCCGAAAATGCGAATTAGGAAAGACTACGATAATGTGTTCATGCCCCAGATATCCATAGTAGTTTGCCATTTTTACTGCAATGCCATTCTGTTTAAGTTTGCTATGAATGATAAAGACGGGTTGCAGCAGTCCGTATGGATGTTGGCCTCAGCAACACAGCGGGCAAGCACGACTCTGGGAGACAAGGTGTAGTGAAAGGTATGGAAGGAGAGGAGACTACGCTCTCTAAGTTCCGTTCCTCACAAGAAGAAACGGTCACCCAGAAAGGTTATCCCTCTAGGTACAGACGAAGGTATATGAGCTACTGGTTCCGGTCCTCAGAAGAGAAACGGTCGCCCGCGGCCCATAGGTTGCGAAAAGGAGAAGGTCAGCTACTGGTTCCGGTCCTCCGAAGAGGAACGATCGCCCGCGGCCCATATGTTGTGAAAGATGTAGGAGAGTTGTAGATGCCGTACCTCGAAGAGAGATACGGTCGTCCACAGTTGACTTCTAGCAAGGAAGGTGAAAAAAGAAAATATTGCCCACATTAGGTCGTATATCGCACTCCAAGTCCCAACAGTTTCCAACTTACCTAACATTCGATTGATAGAAGACAGTCAGAGAACAGATGTTATGGTTTGTGTTAGATGTAATATACAAGGTTCATGTGCAGATCAGAACGAAGTCACTGGAAGTTCATGATGATTCAATTCCTATCTTCAACACTAAAGTACACAGAGCTGAGTATGGGCAGCAGCACCAAGTCTATTTGTAAACGAGCTGTTCAGTTACAATCGGCGTCAGAGCTAGAATCACACTTACGAAGTATCGAATGTCATGTTTTCATATCAATCTTGATTTTGATGTTCCAATCAGAGTTCTTTTCTCTGGGAGGTGTATCCTCACACATCACCAATCACAATCTATTCGACTCTTGTTGAGCTGACTAAGATGGACTATAGAATGTCTACACAGCATGAACTTTGTATTGCCAGCCTAAGTTAACTTTTGGCCAGCCACGGAAACATGTAATTTGAGTATTAAATTCGTAACTTTCTGATCTGTCAATGAAATATGATATTCGTCTGCATCTGTCTCCTTGATTCATGAATGAAATCTAGTTACAATCTTCGTTGGAACTGAATTACCTTTAACAATAATAACATAGAATGATTAAAATACGAAGTATCTGTTCGTACTCTGTTTCTTAAAATTAAACATATTTTTATTTATTACATTTTTACGTAATTAGTTGTATAGCACTACGTGCTTATCTGATGACAGAATCATATACATTAAATTATGATGGATGTTGATTTACATAGTCAAATCATTATAAAAATAAACATTAGTTTATATCAAGATAATTGCAATACGATTCTTATTATAATTTCTGTTAAACAACATCAAAAGTACTTTTAAAATATATATGGCAAATGATAAAAAGAATTACTGAGAATTACTAACTGGAGCGTCATCTCTTAAATTACTTATTGTATACAATTTATACACAGTAAATTAAGGCCTTATGAAAAGGCTGCAGTTCAGCACAGTGGCAGTGTTCTAAAGAGTTAGCTGGTAGGTTTGTTGGCGCCTCGTCTACTAGAGTCAGATCACTGGCCGGAAGCTCGGTGTTCGATTCCAGATCAGACGTTGTTTAATCCTTTTATTTCACAGCAATACAAGATTTTCCTCTTAATACTTATCAATAGTTGGGCTCTTTTTGCATCCATTTGCAATTTCAACACTTTACACAATTCATCGAAATAGGTTGGGTTCAGAGCTGAAACCGGGTCACGTTTGGTTACCTGGCCTGACCCGAACAAAGGTGACCCGGTAGCCCGGTCCGAAACTTGACCCGAATTACCGTGTCTTGGAACTATAATGACCTAGTGCTCTGGTGGTAACACCTCCGTTCCCGGCCACTCCCTCCCTTCCTGAAAGAAACACTGTTCAAACGCAAGGAAAATTTTAAGAACCCTGCTTTTCCCTTCAAAGCACGGAGTCGAAATCGGGTCATCAGATCAGGGTGAGTGCCAAGCATAAACCCGGTGACCCATTTCAGCTCTGGTTAGGTTACTTAAATCAGGTAATTTATGTTTTCATTGCGCATTTTCAACATTTTTCACAATTCACAGAAATAGTATAGGTTAGGTAAAGTTAAGTTAGATAGTCAGTTTTTTATATCCGCAATACAAACACAAAACATCGCGTTTGTCTGTGTTCACTCCCTGTGCTGACGTTGCGGATATACTCCCCGAGAGTCATTTGAATCTGAAGAAAACTGGAGAACTTTGTGAAAATTCTTTATTTAAATCAACGATCTCTATCTAAAAGTAATACTGGATTGATCGATGCATTAAATTGTAACTAATAAATTAGCCGAGGGAGCGAAGGGGACAGTTAATCTCGATGTTTCACTTCCAGTCTAGACCAATATGGACCAAATTTTCTGTTCTAACTCAGTTGTTTACCCTTGTTATCACTGTGAGGCCAGTTTCTTTTTTATATCCTAAAGGCCGCTTTAGACGATACAATTTCTCGTACGATGAATCTTAGCGAAAGCAGTGTGCCAGTGTAAAAAGGAAAAAAAGTTGTGGATTTATACCATAGCATCTTGTCCTATTGTAGCTTTCTTGCTTTCACACTCTGGCACTACTGCTAATCGTAAGATTCATCGTAGCATAAATGCTGTCGTCTAAAACGGCCTTAATTCTTGCGAAAAACGTAAATATTATTTACAGCATTGTATTACTCTGTAAACAGTCAGTCACGTTCATAACTCAAGAATTAACACCCGGGCCGAGCAGCGATAACAAGCGTTAAAAATTGAATTGGAACTGAACATTTGGTCCATATTGGTTAAGACATAAAGGTTACATGTTTATTCTGGCTGAAAACTGCGCCAATTCGCATCATACATTTGAGTAAGATTTGAAACATTTCTAGTGCAAAATTCGCGATTTATTGGTCGATTACCTACATAAAACAGTTTTAACATAAGGGAAACGTACCAGTTATTGACACTTTTAGAACTCTGTTGTTTTAAAACTTGAAGTACAAATTTATTACTGCTTTATTTTTCTGTTCATGGTTAACATGGATGAAAATACGGTAGACGGATTGACTGACCCAATACAATTAAGCTGGGTCAACTTGACGCCGGTTTTCGATTAATCTTGGCTGGATGATTGAGATTAACTTGCGTCTTATTGGTTGACCTATGCCTGGGTGTGTTGAAGCGAAGAATGGAGGAAGATCTAGCTAAGGAAGAGAGGATCTAGCTAAGGCTGTATTATTGGTACTTACGTTCATGCCTTGTTTAGATTACTAACATTTTACGATGGTAAAACTTATGAGTAAAACTAACTTGCTTTCACACTACCGAATTTAACTGGTTATCGTGCTTGTACTACCATTGTCTGTAAAGAAACAGGTTGAGGTTTCCGTGGTTGAGTAAAGAATCTGCTTGTTAAGCGGGAGAGGATTAAATTATTAAACAATGAACACAAATGAATTGATTGTAGCGTCAAAATTTGTGGATACGTTCTGCCATCATTCTTTTATATTTTAAAAGTAGTACGCACCACTATTATACTATATATTTCGATAAAGAAAGAAATGAACTCACGAAGTGATTCGTGCCTAATAACTAACTTGCGTTTAGACAGTCGTTTCTTACTATCCTTACGAAATAACCGTCGTAAGTTGACGCTAGTTAAATTTGAAACCCACGTTAACGGTAACTACCGTTTACATTACTAAAATGAACTCGGGTTAACGTTAACCATGGTAAAATGTTAGTAATGTAAACAAGGCATCAGTGTGCCAATTAACGGGGAGGGATGCCCGGGATTTCCCCCCCCCCCCCCGGCAAATAAGTTTCCCACCCTGACAAATTTATTTTTTGTCCCTGCCAGGGATGAATTTCTCCTCCCTAGAAAATGTTTCGATCAAGATTAGATAGAAAATCGGAACATCGTTATTTTGCAGAAGTTGGAAACTATTTTCATGCAAGTGACAAGGGTATACGAACTTTTACTAGCAGCTAAGTAGCCTGTTTGGAAGCCATTTCTTTTGTGATGTGTATGAAGTAGCTTAATGTGAAAGATTTAATATGATTGGTTTGATTTAGTAACCTCCTATTGGAAAATGGGACTCTATCTCTCCGTTGTGGTTACCGTCACTGCCTGATGATCGCAGGGTACCGGGTTCAATTCCCGGCTCTTCCACGAGTTTTTTTTTCCGAAGCGAAATGGTCTGGAATGGTGCTCACTCAGGACGGTGATGCAATTGGGAAGCTGTTGTGACTAAAATACAGTGATGATCACAGTTGAGAGCTTCACATGGCGATTATAATAGTATATACGGCGGAAGTGGAAGAGCGTCTCGCGCTAGGAATTTGAGATTGGAAAATGCAATGATACATGACCGCATCTAACCTTACCTAACCTCCACTTTCCCCATGGTCACTAATTTAAGATAATGTACGAAAACTGAAAAAATAAAAGCAATTATTAATAATAAATATGAGCATATAAAAATATATTTTGAAAGAAAAAAGGAAGAAAGAGTGTTGATACGGTGGGGGTTTGAACCCGGAACCTTTTACTCAAGAAGCGAACGTCTTGACCATTCGGCTACAGAACCGAGTTGGGAAACCTTGGTTTTGTCGTATTTACAGTGGGTATCGTCAGAGCCTGTCAGTATGACGTCGTAGGTGCTGATGACTTCCTCAGTGTTTACTATCTTAATCCTCAAGTGAGAGCTTCGGCTCTCCTCTCCCAACCCGTCTGGTCAGCGTGGGAGCAGTAGACCAATACCGTCCTGTAGCCCCTGGCTAAAATGTTTAATTCGCACACTGCTTACGTTCACCAAGGACACCGATTTCTGTGTAACTTTGGGGTTTCCCATTCATGTGTGTGTTTTTGGGGGGACCATTCAGATGTTGTATTTATCAATGAAATAGATTTGCCAAAGGGAGATACGCATTAGTAGAAGGGGAAAACGAATGGCCATGTGGGAATTATCAATGAAATAATTGCCAAAGGGAGATACACATTAGTAGAAGGGGAAAACGAATGACCATGTACTGTAGAAATAGGAGAACCTACTTCAATTTAACATTCCCCCCTCCATTATTAAGGGGACCCATTTCAACTTTGGGGGGCAGGGCCCCCAAAGCCCCCCGGGATCGGCGCCCTTGACGTTCACTACACGTTTTCGAGACCTGAAGTCGTGTATCAGTTGTTGACACTATTGACTACTAGTTGGCACCCCCTACCAAATATCTGTTCCTGTGAAGCAACCTTCTACGAGAAAATACTAGCGATCGTATTTTTTGTCTTAAAGGTTAGAATGGCTATGTTAGAAATCTGAACCTTTTATTTTAAAAAAAAAACCTGCTAATTATTTGCCTCCGTGCCAAATAAATGGGCACTGTGGAAAAATGGCATACCAGCTATTGGCACCCCGTACGGCCCCTAGTAACAATCATGGATCTCGATACGGGAGACGGATCTACTTCTAGTGACCCGAAATTGAAGCCATGATCAACCGGTAGGTGAAATTGGTTTTTAAAAAAACAACAACAACTGAACACCACGTTCCGTACAATACCTTATTTAAAATATTCCAATCTTCCTCCTCTTCCTTAGGTAGATCTTCATCGATTCTTTGCTTCCACAGACCCAGGCATAGGCCAACCAATAAGACGCAAGTAAATCCCAATTCACCAGACAAGACTAATCGAAAACAGGCATGAAGTTGACCCAGCTTAATTGTATTGGGCTAGTCGATCCGTCTCCCGTATCTAAATCCATGAGTTTGCATAATTTACATAATGATACATGCTAAGGGGTCCCGAAACTTCCTTCTAGTTGTTAAAGAAGGAAAACCCTACAATAATTACTTTATAGAAATAAATAATTAGAGAAAAAAAATGAAAGTAGAGTTCTTAGCTTATCTGCTTAGATTTTGATACGTTAAATTTGTAAGTTAACGAATAACAAAATAATAGTGACAACAAAACATAGTTGCACGTCTTGCAATTAAGATCAAAAACACTGAACTGCTGAACAAGACTATATTATACGCAAAAAATAAAATACATGTAACGTTTCGACCTTCTAGCAAAGATCCTCATCAGACATACACTGAGTCTGTACAAAAAATTACACACATATAAATACATGCCCAAAAATCTACCTGCTCCCTCATTGGCCGAAGCAAGCAGCCAATCAGAGACGCCCGATCAAGCAGCCTCCTCATTGGCCGGAACAATCAGTCAATCAGAGACGCAATAAAATAACCCCTTTTTAACAAAAGAGAAGCAACATGAAGCAAACTTAGAGCCCCCTAACACCTCAATTAACATACATATCTCTGTGTTTGTCAACAATCATCTTCCATTCTTTACTAATGCTAAAACCTTTGGTCCAGTTCATTAAGTTCTTATCTACTTCTTTTTCTACCCACCAGGCCTCCTTCCATTTTCTAGGCCACATACTATTTTCATATTCTAACACAATCACTTTTTCTCAGTCCACATTATGTCCTTTTTCTTTTACATGTTTGAATATAGCATTACTCTCTCTACCATATTTCACATCGCTTTTATGTTGTTTAATTCTTTCTTTCAACAATTTACCCGTCTCTCCAATATACTTCATATCACAATCCTCACAGTTAATACAATAAATGACACCTTTCTGCTCCTTCTTCCCTTTATCCTTTCCTTTACTTCGGACCAAATCCAACAACTTTCTACTGCCTTTTCTGTACACTCTCACACCCTGCTTTCTTAACATCTTTTTAATAATCTCTGTGTCCTGTCCTAACCCTATAATGCCTTTCCATACCACCTCTTTTCCTTCCTCCTCTCCTTCTCTGCCCTAGAAACCACAGATGCCTTTAAGATATCCCTTTTACTATACCCATTCTCATACAGCTGTTCCTTAAAAACTTTTACATTCTTTTCTACATTTTTGTTACAAATCCTAGTAATTCTTGTCAACATATTTCTTATAAAATTAGTTTTGGTGCTTTTATCCACATTACTTTTCTTATTACAATAAATACCAGCATTGCATTCTTTTTGATACCATTGAGTTTTAATTCTTCTCCCTTCTTTACTCATTAAAATATCAAGATAACATAAGCTACCTCCCTTCTCTATCTCCAGCTCTAACTCTATTCCTTTTTCTTTATCTTCAATGCCTTCTACAAACTCTATCAATTCTTCTTTGATAGAGGAATCTACTACAACATTATTATTATTTTTTTTAAAATAATAGTCTTCTTGAAATTATCACCTCAACCACGACCAATAACCAAAATGATGTGTTTCGAGTGCAAAAGTCATCAAAAAAACAATATGCAACGTGTCCAGGACAATATCAGTTTCGCGAAATTATTTTCAGGCTTTATATATGATATATATACGGTATATATACAATATCTTGAGGAGTGTCAATCAGGGGTGGATTTCGGTGTCATTTTTGGCCTCACTTACTGCTTGGATTAGGTACAAAAATGGGCAGTATAACCATGTAATAATGGGTCACAATATGATGTTGCTTTATTCGGCCGGGCGATGTCGGGCCAGGGCCGAAATCCACCCCGGGTACAATAACTGGGTTCATGGACTCTCTTATTCCATAAATTTCACTTTTTTGTGTTGTTCTTTAAACTAATCATTTCTTATCTCCAGACAGACAATATACAAAGTACTACCAATCGTTGAAAGTAACTGTAAATCCGTAACTGCATTTTGATACATACTTTTAAAAAAAAAGAACTGGAAATGCTTTTTATTTGCAGCATACTGGTTTTACAAGCATTCATTCTTTGAGGCAATAGTTTAGTTGAAGTTACACGCGGTAGATGGCGCTTGCTGTACCGTGCCGTGCAGGAAAACAAAACTCATAATTCATGCTTGCAGGAACTTGCATGTACACCAAGTGCGATGTAGTATTTCCTATAACTTGTAATTGAATAATATTAGTTCATTTTTTATGTTTTGTTCCTGACGGAAGTTTGGTCACAATGGTTGATTTCTATTTTTTATACATAGAGTTAGTCCATGTTCATCATCATTTTAATGTCTATAGTCCTACGATCAGTGTGCGAATTAGCGGGATGCCCGGGATTTCCTCCACACTTTCAAATAAGTTTCCCACCCTGACAAATTTATTTTTCGTCCCTGCCAGGGATAATTTTCTCCACCCTGGAAAATGTTTCGATCAAGATCAGATAGAAAATCGGAACATCTTTATTTGGCAGAAGTTGAAACTATTTTCATGGAAGTGACAAGGTATTAACTTTTACTAGCACTTAAGAAACCTATTTGGTAGCCATTTCTTTTGTGATGTTTATGAAGTCCAAGACATATAGTCCCATCTTCCAATAGGGTGTTACTAAATCATTCACATTAATGTACTTCGTAAACATCGCTAAAGAAATGGTTTCCAAATAAGCTTCTTAGCTGGTTTAAGTTCATACATCCTTGTCACTTTCATGAAAATACAGGGTGTTTCTCGAAATCTGTAACAGGGCCACAACTCAACTCCTAGTGCACAGAAATCTGTGAAACAAAAAATGTCAATACCAACGTGGATGTACGGAATCACGTGTGATGCTTTTGAAACCTGTGGCGTCTCGAGAATACCTCTACGGCGGCACACTTCAAAATTTTAAATAGAAACAGTGGTTGATTTTGCTTTCTTTGAAACAAACACGAAATTTTGAACAACTTTCATATGAAACATTGTTTAATATCTCGTAACGTTTGGCAACTACAAGAGTTAATTAGTAGGTCAACAGTTAACTTATCAAGTAGCTCTTGCAACTGACGAATTTTAAAAATGTTTCATCTGAAAGTTGTTAAAAATTTCGAGTTTGTTTCAAAGGAAGAAAATCAACCAGTGTTTTTTTTTTAATTTCTCCCCCCGCAACATTATTCGCGGGATGCCCCTGTTTTCGAAAATTTCACCATTTGATTCCGCATATCCGATTTAGTATTTCACTTTAGTTTGGAACCTTTATCTACTATTTTCTTTGAGTTACAGCATCCAAAAGCCCCAGAAAACCTTCTACACCATATTAATTTGAGTCCTTCGTCGTCTACACCATATTGAATTAGTTTCCAATTCACATCTGAAACTTTACTTTTGCAATCTTAGATTCATGGAGAATCCATTTCTTAATCCATGTACATAGACTAAGGGCCATATTTATAAATCCCCCAAGAGTGGGTGACTCCCAGGGGCATTGAAATTATATACTCCTGGGAGCCACCCACCTCTTCGGGGTGATTCATAAATATGTCCCTAAATCTTTCAACACAGAGAAAGTTGTTAGAATGAGAAATGTGATATTTTATGAACAGATTAGAATAATTATAATTCAGAAACTACCATAGAGTTAGGAAGAAAATAGAGAGAACATACATGACGTCACATGAAGACAAATTACGGTTCATCGGCAGCCATCTTGTATGGCCCCATTAGTGTCCCTCTATACCCAGTACTGTAAGGATTGCCTTTTTCGATAGGAGGATGAGTGCACCTCAGAGAGGCAATACTCGGATAAGAGGGTCTCTAAATATGGGGCCAGTTAATATGGCCGAAATGCCTTGTCCCTTCCGTCTCTAGGCTGCATTCCCCCTCTCCAACAAAACAGCCTAATGTTCCCTCTATTTATATTCCTACCTCTATGGAAACTACGGACGAATATTTGTAGTCAAGCAGTTTAAAGCTACTGTTTACATTGTAGTTTTCTTTGTCATTATAATAAATATGAAAATGGAAAATTTATTTGTATTTGTAACATACAAGAGATTGAATTGAATACAAAATGATGGATGTTTTCAGAAGATATGTCGACTGTTTAGTAGAACACAATACTATGAGTTCTGTACATGTTATCAAGCTATGTGGATGATGAATTATATGTAATATCAGTGAGCAAAGATATCAATTGTGTCTAATGTTCATGGAATGATGGATGTACTTTGGAAAGCGGTGATATTAAGATGCAATCACTAAATTTGTTATTAATAAATATTGTTTTCATCTTTTAATGAATATACCCTTTCAGTGTCTTTTGAAGTATGTATTTTCAGATTGGAGATGAACTCGGCTATAGTATAGATCCCTCCTCCCTCCTGGATAATTATCTCGTATCGTGCTGCATGATGACGAACTTGAATAATTAATTCACATCTAATCTTTTTAAACATATGCTGACAAAAAGGATAATAATGTATACCCTTAAGGAAGAAAAAAATTACATTAAGATAAGAATGAAAAATGAAGATTGGGTCTTACGGAGAGGACTAAGCTTGAAATCCAGGACCTGTAACTATTGGTAGAATACTCATTTTTGAAGATGGATCTTCCGTTATGTTCCTTCCGCCCTCCGGCCATTGGAAATCTTTGCAGTAGTTATTGTCGTCATTAATTTAGATAAACTTTTTTTTTTTTCACTGAAAAAACAGAAACACCAGCTCATGACCTAGTACCGGTACTACGAAGTTATTCTCATATGTCAACTTGATGGCCTTAAAAAAGAAAACTTGATTCAATGAATGAATGAATGAATCGCTGAATGAATGAAATTTGTTGACTGTCTGTGTGTGTGAGGTAGTTAACATTTGGAAGAGTGCCTAAAAAAGTGTGTTAAGGGGTCTAGGAAATTACAGATCTGTGGTAGCGTGTGTGGCATAATTTTGTGATCACTTTCCACAGCGATTAAAATCTGAAACTATTCATTTTTTTTCTCCAGTTAGTTGAACAGCCAGATGGCATGTCCAGATGAAGACCTTTGTGTAGATCTTGAACCCAAATAGAAGTTAGAGAAAAGCAATAAATTCAGCGCAATAACTGTGTACCTTGTCTTAAAAAAAAAAAAAAAAAAAGGAACATTCGGTTTATTTTTTCTTTCACTTTGGACAGTTGACTTGAATAAATGCAATTTCTTCTCACGTAATGAGGTCTTGATCTTAGAATTATTGAGAGAATTCGACGATACAGAACGAATTAGAGCATCTGGGTTCTGTCTTTTGTTGGCACCTTCTGTTACTTCCTGTTGTACAGTGGGTATTTGTTTCAAATAAACATATAAATTCACCAATCTGTCCCAAAATAATCGTTTGATCCCGGTTCTTTTGTATCGTTGAATGCATTTTAGAAAACAACTGCACACACACAAACAATTGAAACCGACAAGTTCACTGTTTCACTCCAACCAGATTGGCCAGGATCACGCAGTTGCGATCGGAAACTATATATAATCATAGTACGTCATTAAAAACTAGGGGATGAGACATGACAGAATTTCGTCAATTAAAAGACCAGAATGTCACGTAATAACAACGTAGATTTCATTACACTGACGTGATTTTGATTTTTTGACCAAAAGTGACGTCTTGTTCACGTGAGTGTGCTGCTTGCAGGTCGCCTGTTATGTCTTCTCAACCCCAAAATGCACATGGTTGAGACCTTTCACTGTTTTACAAGGCCGTCCTTTAGCTGCTGCCATATGGCTGAACCTATGAAGATATCAGTAAAACAACAGCAAGCCATTGGTTTTTACTTAACTTTGTTATTTAAATGTGCACAGGCAGGGAGTGGTGATCATATGGTTGAGTGCGAATCCGCCTCAGTGTCCTATAGGGATTGGACCATACCTGTTCAACCTCATGAGAACTGAATTCACTCGCGTGAGGGGTAAGTAAACCAAATAAAAACGTGAGGGCAAGAGCCAAGTTGTGACTTGAGGATGCGGGCGAATCGAAGGCTTGAGGAGTCAAAGCTGAAGTTGAAACGTGAGGATGAGGGTTAAGGTTCAGGATGAGAGAGAGAGAGAGTGAATGAGCGAAGCGCAGGCGTGAAAGTTAAAAGGGTCTAATAAAAACCTAACACCTATAGATTGCACAAAAATAGCATATGTTTTCAGGTTTGTTTGGGATTAGTTTCACTTCGTCATGCAATACAGAATTTGTTCGTCGTACGAGGGATAAATAGAGTCTTCCTGCATAACAACATAAAGTTTTTGGACTGATGATGGTGGTGGTGAGCACTGAACTTCTTTATTATTATTATTTTATTGTGTGCCCTCTCCTGTGGCTTGGAAGGCTTCTCCCTACAGGTGAATATAGCTCTCTTGCTTCCTATAAGTAGTTTTTGAAGGACACAGGCCGGGAAAGACGAACACAGAAAGATTCAAACAAAAAGACAGAGGGAAAGACAGAAATAGAGAGTTACAGACAAGGAAAGACAGGTCTCGTGGAGATGCGTTAAACAGAGTGGTTAGGAACCCACTTTACCCCTAAAAAAACTGTAGGTCCAGTCCTTAGAAGCTCATAAGCTTGTTTACGACGTTAATAACAATTCAACTCACCAAGAAAGGCAGAGATAAAGCCGGAGAGACAATGAATAATTGAGAGAGAAGCACTGAAGTATGAAGTGTATGGAAATCTCGTAATAAAACATGCGTAACCTAGTGAACTCTGAAGAAAGAAATAAAAGACGTTAGAGAAAATAAACTCCTATTCCGAGTGAAGATATCAATCGTGGGAAATTGTAAATTCATTTTGGAAGCAAGGAGAAAAAAGTAATAATAACAAATAAGAATTAAAGAAAGAATACGATAAGAATCTTCGTTGTTGTCAAGCATACGAGCGCCTTTAGCATGACGTTTATGAATGGCTAAATGTTGACATCTTTTTAACATATCCTGTGCTATTCCACTTTACGCCCCTCTCACCTGAAGTGTCTTTTGGCTCGCTTTGCTTACATAACCTACTTCAAATATTCATTCATTTTAAGACAGCTTTAAAAATTGAACGGCTCTTTTTATTGTGAAATAACCACTCAAGATATTTATTTTTCCCGTTAGCTTAAAAGCAGTCAACAAGTACAAAACATTACCAAGCGCTTTTTATTTTATTTATTTTTTTAATTTTAGGCAATATTTGTAATATGTACGAAGTGTTTGCGGTTTTCTATTATTTATTTATTTTATATAGTCTGAGCAGACAGACAACAATGGCTAGAGCCCGCCAAAGCTCTGAGGGATGATGCCCCTCTTGGGGAAGATGAGGAATATAGATAGCTAGAGCATTGTTAGGTACGATTTCATGATTCGCCTGGTGAAACTGACGAAAATTGTGGAAAACCTCTGTGGCATACAACACAACTCAAACCTACGTCTCAACAGCCGCCCATCCTAACAATTTGCCAGGGTTTTCCTCAGTCGCACCAGGCAAATTCTGTGATATTCCCTGGGTGACAGGTTGGCGGTACCGGGGTTCGAACTAGCGATATTTCGACTACGATATTCCACCAAACCACCTTTTCCGGTAAATAAAAATTACTTCTTTATTGTTTGTGTCCATAAAGGAAAAAGTCCAAAATAAGGACTAGAAATCAACTTATACTAGTTACTCGTAACTTTAAGCATGAGAAACAATTAATAATAAACACAAATTAATTCATAGTGTAAAAGCATGGCCCCGATGACAGTATACTGAGGAATGTATAGTGAAATTAGTGTACGGTAAATTCCTTCCGTGGAGAAAGCTAAGCTAACGAAAAGGGCCTGGCAGTTTTAGAGTCGATAGATTATAACCCAGATAGCATACCAGCTTGCAACAAAGTTATCAGTCACTTGCTTTGAGCGTGTCATAAATAATATTTTGTTGAATTTAGTAAACAAGCATGAAATAAACTTTTTGGAACATCATATAAGTGGTTTGGTTGTTATAAGTAATCTGATTTAAGCTTTGTAACAAACAGTTAAACGAGGAAGCTTATCAAACGCGAAATTGATTTGAATTTTATTTCATTGCAACTTCTCTTGTGGTCTTACCGTATGGTGAAATCCCATAACGTGCCAGGACTTTCTCGCCGTAAGCTAATCTTCGCTATCTCCCACCCTATTACTACAAGCGTTTCTTGCGAACTGATGAACTAATTTTAACTAAATATAAATAAAAGAACTACATTATGTGTGTTTTTTTTTTTCCTGTGAAGGCTGTTTTAACTTTCATTCTTGTAAACTAGACTGCTTGATTCAAATATTTATGGCTTGATTAGCTAATCATGCATAAGTTGTCCTACTTATCAAAGTAAGTTTGATTCACTTTTAACTCAGGTCATAATTGCTATGTGGGAAACGGCCGAATAAACAGAGATCGCTGAACAAACGTCTGAAAACAGTTTCTCTCTGCATTATGGTCAATAAGGCACTAGTGTGAATTCTTAACATGGAGAAACCTAATCAAATA
This sequence comes from Lepisma saccharinum, assembly GCA_022664845.1. NCBI lineage: Eukaryota > Metazoa > Arthropoda > Insecta > Zygentoma > Lepismatidae > Lepisma > Lepisma saccharinum. The sequence continues at coordinate 128,806 of JAGDQP010000730.1, forward strand.
GCAAAAGGACCTACCAGCTTTAGAGTCCAGATTAAAAAAAACTACTTTTCAGTCAGGCCCGCCAAACTTAAATCTCAAAATAAGTTTCTCTCTGCTTTAGTGAAACACTAGCCTTTGTTACCAGACAAAAAAAGAAAAAAAAGTTTCCAAAAGTAGTCCTGTGAGACTGCTAGAAAGAGAAAAAAATAAGTTAATAAGGCGTGGGAACTATTAAAGAACGTTAGATTGTATAACACTTATACAGTATGTCATCAAGTACTTTATGTAGGTTGATACAAATTTTGACAAATAAGGAAGTATTTAAAGAAAGGCGTAACCATAAAAGTGAACCCATTTCAATACGAAAAAAAAAGAAAATAAATAAAATTATAAGAAAGAAAATAAATAATGACCTAGTTTTTTTTTTTTTTTGCCATTCTTTTTAACATTACAGTATGAAGAATCATTTCACTCATGTGTTGGCCGTTTATTGCAGTACACTTCCACCAATATGTAATAAAGGAAAAAAAAGCCAATAAAAGGATTGAATGTATGTTTACATCTGTAGTAACATTAATATAAGAAATGACTTGATTGCAGCTTAAACACCACGCGAAAATATTGAAAGAAAGACGTGGGAATATTCAGAGAAAGTTTCTCATCATTTTTTTTGTCTTTTGGTGCAATTCCGACCATACAGCACCAGTTTTTCATTCATTCTGTTTCTTCACGTAAACATAAACAAAAATATAAGAAAACGTAGCAAGCACACACACACACACACTAATAAGAATAAATAAATAGTAGAGATGCAATAGCTTAGTTTCTTACTGTTAGGGCTGATTTTCATGAAAGCTTGCGTTGCTTACGATTAGGGTGAGTAGCCAATTTAAACACGTGTTTTAAGCCAACCCTATTACGTGTTTTACAAGTAGACTAACACGTATTTCAATTGGCTATTCACCTAAATCGCAACGAAAGCAAGCAACGCAAACTTTCATGAAAATTAGTGTGAAAACAAAATTGCTTCAGGATAGAAACATTACGTTACGACATACCCTTCAATGTATTTGATCTACGAGACATTATTATCGATCTCGATGGTCGGTAATAATATTATTCCAACCAGACAATTAGTTTGCAACATGGCGCTTTAATTTGCAAACGATTCCTTTAACGATATTTTTCTGTCCGGACTTTCATTTTCCAACGACAAAGGGCACAATCTACTGTTTGTGTGCAGTAATTATGAAACACATTTTTACAGCAACACATTGTACCTTACCGATTACATATAAAAAATATGCCGATTACAGAAGAAAGTCGAAAAAATATCACCTGATACAATACACAACATTTTTGGTAATTTTCTTAAAAGATATTTGGTCTAATTAATTTTCATTATGATTCATAAGTGAAATATGTACTTTGTTTTTATACTAAAATAACAAGACATTAATTTCAGGTATGAACTAAATTTCAGGTATGGGAGGGGTCCACCAGCTTCCGGGAGGTTACAAGGTGTGTCTGAACACAAATATATATGTATATATATATATGACCGCCCTGCTGGTCTAGTGGTTACCGTCGCTGACTGCTGCTGATCGTGGGGTCCCGGGTTCGATTTCCGGCTCTGCCAAGAGATTCTTTTTCAAAGCGAGAGGGCCTGGAACGATGCCCACCCAGAATTGTGATGCAATTGGGGAGCTGCTGTGAATAAACGACAGTGGCGATCACAGTTGAGAGCTTCGGCTCTCCTCTCCGAACATGTCTGGTCAGCGTGGGACCAACTCCACCCTCCAGGAGAGGCCTCATCGAGTAGTGAATTGAATATGTCTATGAATTATTATACATATATTTACAGCGTCAACTATTTAACGAAGGGGTCGCATCACAAAAATCTAACTTTTTTTTTACTAATAAACGTTAAAAATAGTTAACGTGTACTATAACTCGTCACCTATACGATCAGCAAATCTTTCCGATTTGGTGATGAGCTGTCTAATATTCGGAACTTGGGGCGGGTCTGTAAGTACAGTACAAGGCGAGAGGCGAGGTGTCTGCTTGAAGGCTAGAAGGAGTCTAAAACGACGAAAAGTGTGCTAACGTAATATTTGAACGTCCCCAGACAAACAAATTGTTATTGCACTGCGTGTTTCTTATGCGTAATAAAATAATATTCATTAAAACTATTCCACTACGGACAAGATGCCTGATGGATGCCCTGCGACACCTTTGAGGGAATTCTTATTTCAACTTCAATAAGAACATAGCACTGTCGGAGAAGAAAAACAAAGGAAAGAAGTAACTATCGAACAGCCTGGAAATTAAAGTGCGACTACAAAAATTAACTATGAGAAAATGAGAAAAATGAACTACAAAAGTAACCGAATAAATATAACCGAAAAAGAATTACAAAATGAACACAATCAGAAAACGTAGATGGGCACAAGGAAATTAAAATCTAAACAGGCGGAGGGATGGAAATGAAAAGTTAGAATGGGATATTACTAAACGTTAATATTTTTTTTTGTTATATAAATTTAATTTGATGGAAGAAATGTTATTTCTTCCTGAAATAAGTTATTTTAAGAATGCAATTATTTGAAGGAAATTACTAATCTTTCCCCATTGAGAAATTGAGATGTTAATGTCATAATTTTACACCTGAAAGAATCCTGATGCTTCCTACGTACGTGTATGTTGTGATATTCATGAAGTGACCGTAGTATTTACATATATAATACGAATAGTTTATAATTACGCACTAGAAACAAACTTTAAAGTTTCTATATTAAATAATGTTAACATAATGAGATTTACGTGAACAAGTAAAGGGGAATTATTTTCCACTCCCTTCACACATGTGTAATAAACATAGATAAAGACCTTTCTCACGAACCTAACAACCGAACGGCCGTAGATCAGTTGCTAGAGCTTTGGCTTAGTAATCGCTAAGTCCTGGGAACAATCCTAGCATCTGGCTAATGATTTTTCGGAGTTTCTCCTCAGTTTTTCACCAGTCAAATACCTGGATGTATCTATAAACTAGGCCCTGGTCAACTGCTTTATACAAGATCCTGTTACTTACTCTATCCTGACCTGAGCCTTAGAAGCCTAAAGACCGTAGATAGATCAAATAAATTCGTACCTAAGAATATAGGAATGCTTAATTGATGATAATAGTAATCATCTAATAAAATTAAATTTATTTCGATAATAATTAAAACGGTACGTTCCAGGATTCGTCTACAATAGCAGTCCGAGTAGTTAAAGCGAGAGGTATGGAAAGAATCTTCGATTTTATTCTATTTCTCAATGAATCGTAATCCGAAAAGAATTTCGATCAAGTCTTTCAAATAAGTGGTCAGCGAAGATCAGACGGTAAACTGATTCTCGATCTTTTCCACAGTAGGCTATAGCAAATAGGAGAGTAAGTTTTAAGGAATTATATTGTTTCTCAATCATTAAAATACTATTTTCTTTGCGTAAGGCCAGTTTTTTTTATACAGGCGCTCGTCGCGTTCTCCGATTTGGCTGAAAGGCCAATTGAAACTCGTGTTTAAGTACGTGTTCTACGTGTAACACGAGTTTCTATTGGCTACTCATAGAAATCACAAGTAACGCACTTGGCGAGCGCCTGCAAGAAAAGCCGGCCTAAGTTACAAAATCGGAGAATGTTTTCTCTCAATCACTCGCGATGTAGCCCTACTTGTCGAAGAACGTCATGCTTGAAACTGACAACAAGCTTAGCCGCCATTTTATGCACTTGATATACATGTACTTCTCTCACGATTTGTCTGAGTACCCAATTGAAACATCTAAGGGCTCATTTACATGCAGGCTTGCGTTGCTTGTTTAGCGAGTGATTTGGGTGAGTAGCCAATAGAAACACGTGTTTTATTGCGTGTTCTACATACTACGTAATAAAACACGAGCTTGAATTTTCTACTCACCCAAATCGCACGCAAAGCAAGCAACGCAACTTTGCATGTAAATCAGCCCTAAGTATTTCTATTGGCTACTTTAGAAATCGCATGCAAAGCACGCGGCGGGCTCGTGCATGAAAACCCGGTCTCAGGCTTTAGAGCAAGGTAGTGCAATCACAGATAAGTAGATTGTATTCTTAAATGTATGCGCATTCTTTCTGACTTCGATAAAATTTTCCTCAATAGTTTATTTTCTTGAAGATCCTGCTCTGTGATTGGTTCAGCATTTCCTGTTAGCTTAAATATGGCAGTACGAATCAATCATAACCTTGAATTCATCAGGATATTTAAGTTATTGCCCTCAGAGACATCTACAAATGAGACAAGAAACTTTAAAGAAAGAATAAAATGCCTAGATATTTATGAGTGGAGACTACTTCTTTGTGGTGGATCTAATGACCTCTATCTAAAAGCGACACTGGACTGATCGATGCCATTAAAAATTTAATAAATATATGAAGCAAGGAAGCAAACATGACAGTTAATCTTGATCGTCTACTTCCACTCTAAACCAATATGGAACATTTTTTTTTGTTCTAACTCAATTTTTTACGATTGTTATCTCTATGGGTCCGTTTTTGATGTAATTGCAAAAAAATAACTATCATTTACATCATAGCACAGTCCGATACATGTATAATTCAATAATTAAAATATAAATAAAAAACGGACCATACAGCGACAACAAGCGTAAATACTGAGTGTGAGTTAGAACTGAGGGTGACTTTTCTTCTAGGCACTCGCCACGTGCGTTACTTGTGATTTCTATGAGTAACCAATAGAAACTTGTGTTGCACGTAGAACACGTACTTAAACAAGTGTTTCAATTGACTATTCAGCCACATCGAAAAAACAAGCAGACGACAAGCGCCTGTAAGGAAAGCCGGTCTATCTTTGGATACTAGCCGATCTCTCCAGTATCCTTACGTAGAGCTCAATGGGTACAACTCTGATTACATATTAATTAACTAACTTGAGGACAGGCCTGTTAGATATTGCGATCAAGCACAAACCACAAATACCAACTTGCATGTATTTTCTAAAACAAAGAGATAAAGTTTCTAACCGTATCCATTAACTCATATTCAAAGTTCAAACCGTGAACCAATTTACTAAAGCCAAGTGTAGTTCCGGTAGCTACTTTTGTTTTCTTTTAAAAGAAATAATAAATTGAGGTGGAAAGTGAAAGCGAAATATATCAAAATTTTCTGAAAGTGTTATATTCCACAAAAATATCGTGGCAGACGTAGAAAATTGTTTTGGGCTGCAATGTAGCCAGACCGTGTAATTACTTTTAAAACCGCGTGCGTTGCCTGTTGCTTCTAAAAGCTACCATTTAATGCATGACAGAGATAGCAAAAAACATGGAAAAGAAATTTAAGAGCATGTTGCGTGTCCAAAACTACTGTATGGAGTAAACCAAGTGTCTTTTCCCCCCACACTCAATCACACAACCGCCTCTTCAAATGCATTTATCCATTAATAGTGTTTGCAGGAAATGGAAATCGAATTTTTCTGACTCATCCAGTTCAAAGAAGAAGAAGCTTAAGGGAGAAGCACCACGAAAGTAAAGAATAATAAAAATCACTTCTTTGGGTGAGGTAAGCTAGAAAATCAATGAATACACAAATTAGCTACAGACTTTCTGCTACACCGAAATTATTTTTTAATGTTTTCACGTCAATTTTAAACAATCATTAATGCAGTTCATGGAATTATTTATATCTTTGTAAATATGCGAATAGGATTGATAGATTCAAGGGCACGATGAGAATGGATGCTCTAGAATGAATGCACTCATCAATATTAAGGCTGATTTTCATGAACGCTTGCGTTGCTTGCGATTTGGGTGAGTAGCCAGTTGAAACACGTATTTTATTACGTGTTTCAATTGGCCATTCACCCAAATCTTAAGCAACGGAGAGTTCCAAAGAAAGCAACTTTTAGAAGTTAAATGAAGCAAAATTTTCAAGTCATTCACGCCGGAGTATTATTCCGAACGGTGAAAGTTATTAATAAACAATATAACGTGATTTTTCTAACCTATGCTAACCTACACTAACCTAACGCGCATGTTCTAAATGAGCATATGTAAAAAGAATAACCGAACCTGACTTTTCTAACCTAACCTAATGCAATGAGAAATACCAGGCGTATGCATAAGTTTTTGCCGGTTTTTGTGGTAAAGAAAACACGTAATTTTCAAGGGAAATTAATTTTGTTTTATTCAAAATATTGGCCATCGGCTTCTACACATTTCGCCCATCTTTCAGGTAACTGATGCATACCATGCCAGAAAAACTGCTTGTCTTTTGCGGCAAACCATTCGTCGAGCCATTTTCCAACGTCTTCGAAATTGCTGAAGTGCTGCTCTGCGAGCGCGTGCCCCATTGATGCGAAGAGGTGATAGTCAGATGGCGCTAGGTCTGGGGAGTACGGCGGGTGCGGAAGGATGTCCCATCCAAGCGATTTCAAGGTGTCTTTCACTGGTTTTGCTGTGTGAGACGGCGCATTGTCGTGTAACACAATCACTTTGCCATGTCTTCGGGCCCATTCCGGTCGTCTTTCCATCAATGCGTGATTTAAATGAATCATTTGTTGGCGATAGCGTTGTGCATTAACGGTTTCGCCGGGCTTCAAGAGTTCATAATACACAATACCGCTCTGGTCCCACCAGACACAAAGCATGGTCTTCTTGTCGAAGCGATTTGGACTTGGTGTTGAAGGACCGGCTTCCCAGGTGAAAGCCACGATTTTTTCCGCTTCGAGTTTTCAAAATAAATCCATTTTTCGTCACCCGTCACAATTCGATACAAAAAGGATTTTCCTTCGTGGCGTTGAAGCAGCATTTCACAAGTGACTTTGCGATTTTCCATTTGACGTTCATTCAAATCGCGTGGGACCCATTTACCCAGTTTATTGATCTTCCCCATTGCTCGTAAACGTCTGCTGATTGTTTCTTGTGACACATTTAATGCTTTTGTCAATTGCTGTTGAGTTTGAGTTGGGTCATCCTCCAATAACACCTGCAATTGCTCGTTTTCGCACTTTTGTGGTCTACCAGAGCGCGCACTGTCTTTCACATTGAAATCACAACTTTTAAATTGTCGAAACCATGTCTCACGTGTTCTAATCGATGGCGCGTGTTCACCATATGTTTCTACCAGCACACGATAACTTTCAACAGCCTTTTTCTTTTGATTAAATAAGAAAAGCAATGCGTGCCGCAAATGTCCTTTTTCAGGCACAAACTTCGACATGATCACTGAACGATAAAACAAAGACGCTAGTGTTTGGCGGACTCAACTTGTGTGTGTTTGTAGTTTAATGTCAGATGAACAAAATGACGTATGTGTCAAATGAATACGCTGCGTACTTTTCGCTGGCGCCATCTCTTAGGTAAACCGGAAACTACTTATGCATACACCTGGTAATGCTCCAGCGAGAAAGTGCTAAATTTTCACCCCACCTCATTTCTTTTTCTGAGACAATCCCAATACCCCAACATTATCTTTAGAAATTGTCAGACAATGAAAAGTGTTTTAAGGTCGATGGAGTCGGCACAATGCAAAAGAAATACAGTATATCGAATTAGTATAGTTTTGACTATCGAGCTCTACGTTACGTTACCGGAGTGACTACTTAGTGCCGAAAGATAAACGCAAGTACAAATATTTAAACTCGTTTGTACGCATCCAATCTAATCCAATGTGGACCAAATTTTCAGTTCTAACTCAATTTTATACGCTTCTTATCGCTGTGTGGCCCGATTTTTATTTAAGTTCTAATTCCTGAGTTATTCATATAAGAATATATCGTACTCTGCATAGAATAGAAAGTACTTCAAATAATATTTACATTTTTTGCCAGAATTAAGACATAAATCAGAAAACACTGTTATTAAGCCTAAAAACTGAGTTAGAACCGAAATTTTGGTTCATATTGGTTTAGACTTAAGTGGACAAACGAGATTAAGGGCCATATTTATAAATATCTCCCAAGAGTGGGTGACTCCCACGGGCATTGAAATTATATACTCCTGGGAGACACCCACCACTTGGTAGTGCTTCATAAATATGGCCCTAAGTGTGCTCTCCGCTCCCTGGCTTCATATATTCATGAAATTTTCAATTGCTACAGTCAGTCCAGTATCGTTTTTTGACAGAGGTCATTGGTCTTAATCCTGAGTTATTAATATAATAGTACTCCACATATAATAGAAAATACTGCAAACAATATTTAGGAATACATTTTTTTGCAAGAGTTAATACATAAATAAAAAACGGACCGCACAGTGATATCGAGCGTAAAATAAAAGAAGTCTGAACCGAAACGTTGGTTTAGACTGGAAATGGACAAATGAGATTGAGTGTCCCTCCGCTTGTATATTCATGAAATTTTCAATGGCAGCAGTCAGTCCAGTATCGCTTCTAGATAGAGGTTATTGGGTAGGCATAACATTTTTTTTTTATTATTTATCAGATCATTTTCCTGTTTATTAAGGTTACATTATTAAGTCATATTTGGAACTTTTTAAGTTCAAGTTCCGAGCCAAGTCATAAATGACTACGTAACATACAGTGTGGCCATGACGAAATCGAAACATTGTACACACGTATTTCCCGCATCAAAATAAGAGGAAAATTTATCTTGCACTTCACAGAGAAATGCCTCTTTCCCGCAATGTTGCCAGTTGAAATTTCCGAATGTTAACATAAGGCTGGACTTCGTACATGCTTTTAGTATGGAACGTTTTTGTATTCTTTCGCTTTTGTTCTTGCGTAGTGCAGTGTTGCCAGCCATGCGCTAACAGTTGCATATTTTAACTGGCAACACTGCGTCAACAAACCATTTTTCAGTGAACTGCAAACTTTCTTCTTATTTTGATGTAAAGAACATGTATGCCGGTAACAAAGCACAGTGTTCTCAATCATATGCTAACAATCTGAAACTTCAATTGGAAACACTGCAGAAACGACGCATTTCCCAGTAAAGTGCAAGTTAAATTTTGACCTTGTTTTGATGCGAGAAACATATATACAATGGCGAGATTTTTGGATACTAATAATACAACTCAGGAGATATCTTGAGGCTGCTGCTGTCATAGCGCCGCGAAAAAAAAATGTTGACAAGCATTAATCTAGAAGACGAAGTTGAATTCATGGGTTACCACGTCACATCCGGTAGGTTGCCATGTTTCAGTCTAAAGAAGCAGGTATTCATCAGTATGTTAACTTTAGAGAGTTCGTTCTATAATCAATAAATTATTATGATTATGTGATTTGTGCCAGATTGTTATCAATATAATGAAAGAGACACCTGTCACTTTTTTCTGTTCTCAAAGAACGGAAGCCAGAAAAGGAAGTGAAAGATGCCAATTACTTAAGTAAACAAATTTTACAAAATGTCATTGAACGCAATTTTGAATACATTGATATGAATATGAGGATAATCTAATTTTCTCCTCCTTCAATCAGTTTCTGCTTGTCACTGAAATAATCAACACTTCGAAAAAAAACAGGCATTAATTACTTCCACAATTGATTTTCTACCTCTGTGCTATGAAAGTTACTGTTTGTTTAGACTAGGCCTTCGCTGCAGCTATGGCAACCAACCGGATATGGCGTCAAGACTTTAGTCGTCCATTTTCTGGCAATATTCTGTATTGTTTAAAACGAAGCACTTTCTCTGAATTTCAAAGCGAGCGCGATGGCCGCTTGTTCCACCGTCACTGGCTTTCTGCCCTTGTAGACCTGAATGTCAATGAATGCAAATTCATGGATACTTCTAGATCGGTATTTAGAAGAGAGAGAGAAAAAAATACAGGTGCAATGAGCGTTGGGGAAGGGTTTTGGTAAGTGTGGTTAATAATGATTTAGGAATTTCTTGTTGGTGAAAGAACAAGTAGTCAAATGCAGTACTACGTGTATCAAATTACGAGAAACCCGTAACAACATGTATGAAAAAAAGGTTTCCGTTGTGTATAACCAGTTATTTGCAGCCATTAAATCAAAGTTGCATCTTTGGTGTTGCAAGGTCATAACGACTACTTTCAGCGGCCTGAATAACATACCTGTGCAGAGTCAAACAAGATAACTACAAAGATTCTTTTATTTTTTTTTTAAGGAATATCGAGAAACCCTACAAAAATAAAACATTAGAGTACGGATTTTTTATTAGTAAACTTACCAAACAAGTAAAAGGACTAGTAAATCGTATTTTGAAGGAAGAGACAAGTGATATGGTTTAAAAGAAGAAAACAAAATTATTTTGTAAAGTCTCTGTTAAATTGGAATACCTAAATTAGTAGTACTTCCAATGTGTACTAAGACTCGGGTCGGGATAGGAGAGGGGAAAGAATGCGGGAAGGTGTCGACCAGGGCCTAAGTTGAAGAGTCCATCTCGGCATTTGCCTGGTATGACTGAGGAAAAACTTGAATCATAATGGTCAGCTGCTGGGCTTTGACCCAACGACCTCCCGAATGCTAAGCCAATGATCTACCACAGAGCTACGACTGCTCGGTATAATATAGGAACTATCTTTAATAGAATGTTACGACGGAACCGTACAGATGCTGACGTCATATAGTTGATAGATTAATGCGTGCCAAAATTTGAGGCTGAATTCTCACGAGCTACAGGCGCGCTCAAAGTGACTGCGGTATCATCACAAAAGACATCATATGTCAACAACCAATGGTGTAAGCGGTATCGGTTTATGCATATCAAAACCAAGAAATGTAGTTTCTTTCAAGAAATTTTGAAATGTGCACAGTTTCGGAACTACAGTTCTTTTTTAAAGCGTGAGAAAATAAACTTCAGAATGGATTATTTACAATGAGAAAATCTTCGAGTCGGCGGGTCATAAAATGGTAAACTGTCTCACTTGCTCTATCCAAAAATACATATTCCAAACGTGTGGAATAAGTGCGCAAGGGATTCCCGAATAGTCGTAGTAGGAAAGATAGCCCGAAATGAGCGTATGTGACGATATCCCAAAAGTCAACAGAAATGCGTTGGGCACAAGTTGATCTCTCTCTCTCTCTCTCTCTATATATATATATATAATAAAAAATGCGAGATACTATTTGAGGAAAAAGACACTATGCGTGGTTGCATAGCTACCACTAATAGAATTTGCAACGGTGCACAGAAAATTTCCCATTTGGAAGATAAAGACGTCACAGTACACTAGAACCAAGGTGTAGTTGTTGTATGATCCGGTTCTGTGTAATAATACAGTACGAGACCCTGCACATTTGACGTCATAATAGCGTTTCAGAGAACCTTGGGGTCTTTGATATTATAGCGAAATGAGAAGAATCACCACCAAAGATGTGAGAAAGAGGTGGCCAGCACAGGAATCGTCTTATTTGCTAAGTGACTGCCATCAGTGTTCGTCGTTCCTTTGTTATTCTCTGTTGGTTTCTGATGTGTCATGTTTGTTCCACGTAAGAACGTCAGGTCTGCTGCAAACCATGAAGAAAGTGAAAGCAAGTAAGCGGGGCGATTGTTCATATTCGATGACACTGCAGTCTGTATGAAATAAAGCTTACTCGGAGGTTGTTTTTGTTCTTTTAAATTCACTGACTTCGAAAAGTTATGTCATGTACACGTAATCGCTGATAACCCTCGTTTTTTCTTGTTTTGTTAGTAAATTTTTCATATAAAAGTGCCCTTGACATATAGCCGTGTTAATTTGAAGCAAAATTGTTTAAATTTTGAATATACTAAGGAGAGAATGGGTCAGGAATGCATAATGGAAGGAAAGAATAGCAATTGCTACAAAAAGTGGCACCCATAAAGTAGAAATATCTTTTGCGCATTCAAGTACCATTAGGTTCATAGCTGACCTGAAGAGGTACCGGTATATCACATTTGTTAAAAGCAAGTGAGGAGAAGCTCAGTTGGGGGATGGACACATGTCCTACCACCAGACCTCAACAGTCAGTGTCTAATTCTGATGTTCTATGTGTCTTTCGTGAAGTTTCACAGAGACCTTCCGAACAACACCTTAACCACCTTCGTTCCCTAGTAGTTCATAAGTTGAAATTTGTCGACGGTAGAAATGACCTATATGGCTTTCATTTCGTCTTGCCGAGACCTTTCCAACGACACCTCAAATTTAAGATCATCGCTTACGACATATTAGAAAAAAATCAAATACGATTCATATAAAATTTATACGCGAACTACAATAAAAAGCAATTAAAAACTTAAAAAAACATACTTCTCTTTTTTAAAAAAATAAAACAATTCGTACTAAAAAGTAAAAAAAAAAATGTTTTTGTATGACTAAAAATAAAATTATGGGGCCGCTCTCATATACAGCCATTTCATAAATTCTTCAGTTGGCACTCCTCATGTTTTTCTTTTTAGTCATGCATAAACAAAATTATTTTTCACTTCTTCGTTTGAATTGTTTTATTTATTTATTTTAGAAAAGTATATTTTTTAAAAGTTTTCTAAATTTATTTTTTAGTTATTTCGGTGTTCGGATACTTTTTCCTTGTTCTATAATATTCTAAACTGATGTTTTGTCACCTAAAATCCTAAAGTGTTCTGCAACCAGTCAAACGTGACATTGTCGCGCACTAGTATTTATTTTAGGATAAAGAAGTTCTTACTAAAAACTAAAATATACTTTTAAAATATTTAAATATGCAGAAATCTATAAAAGTAACAATGGAATATTGTATTTTCACTCGACTTACGTCGTTGTGCAAAAGTTCATCATTGTATTACGTCAAGAAATTAGTTAAATTACGGTTGCAGGATTTGAGGACATTTTAAACAACTATGAAGTAAGGAAAGTATTTTAAAAGCCTTTTCATTTTTAAGAATATCATTAGCAAGAAATATTAATATTGAAAATCATATGAATTTGAACTTAAAAAAAAAACACTGATTTGAGAAAGAACAAACCTTCAACACTTTGTTCTTTTGCTTTCAGCACTCCGAAAATTTGGTCCATATTGGTTTATACTGGAAGTGGACAAAAGAGGTTAGGTGTCCTCTCCGTTCCCTGGTTATATATTTATGAAATTTTCAATGGCAGCAATCAGCCCAGTATCTTAAATAGAGGTCATTGGGCAACTCAACCTTCATAGAACTAAAACATCTGACATCATTGAAGTCTCCGTGGATGTTGGAATAAGAGGATAAATCAAAATTAAAAAATCTGAATCCGAACGTGAAAATGCCAACTGTCATCTTGGTGCGCCCAACGAAACTTTAGGAGAATGGTAAAGACTTAGAGCCATATTTATGAATAACTCCCATAGAGTGGTTCGCTTCCTGGAGCATTGGAATTATATGCTCCTAGGAGCCACTCAACTCTTGAGAGTGATTCATAAATATGGCCATTAAAGTGAAAGTGCTGTTAGCTAATCCCTGAACCTAAGCATCCAACATGTTAATCTATCGAGATTAAAAACTAATATACCGTAAATCCATCGAATTAACTATTAATTGGTGGCTGTTTTCATACTCTTCTTCATCTCCGAACACCAATATGATGGACTTACATTTTTATATTCGGACTCAGTTCTTTACTTCTTCTTCTTCTTCTTCTTTTTTAGAATTGGCCTATCTCTGATTCTAACATCCGTGGAGACTTCAATGACGTAACGCGTGAGGCAACCTGCTAGTTTGAAGGCAGACATCCTTTTTATATCCATTGGTAGCCGCAGTAGAATTTCGCGACTCACTAAAATTTTAAGCACTCAAGAAATCGCATGGTTAGATATAGTTTCTTTTGTGAAAATGTGCTTTCTACGTAAGAGCTGGTTTCCTTGGAAGTTTGCGTTGCTTGCGATTTGGGTGAATAGCCAATTGAAACATCTGTTACATGTAGAACACATAATAAAACACGTGTTTCAATTGGCTACTTACCCTAATCGCAAGCAACGCAAACGTTCATGAAAATCAGCCTTTACTCACGAAATTTGGATACCTTGCCTACATCAACGAAATATCACTTCTAGTGAAGAAATATATCATTTTTATTTATTCATTCACGAAAATAATGTAGAAACAATAAAAGAAAAATACACAATTAATTCTCCGAAATCTATGGTGGGTCTCGCGTAGGACGCAGAATATTAGAATGTACAATCCTCCATAGATTGCAGTAAATTTTCAAACATGGTTTGTCATGTAGTGCGGAAAATACGAACTACTTGATCACAAGGGCATTCATTGAATTACAGTTTCAAATACAGACTGTGAGAGATTTTTTAAAAAAAGTTTTCCTTTCTGCTGACCAAGAATCGAACAGATCTGATCATGAGAAAATTGGAGCTGCTTTCATCATATGTCCATGAAAATTCAGTTAAATGATTAAGAAATAATTTCCTTAATAGCTGTACATTTGAAGAGTTTATTAACATTTTGATAGTTGTTTTTGTAAATGTGGAAGAAGTATATGGAATTCTAGAGTTAATAAATATATATATCTGGTGTAGTAAAAAGTAATCTATTATTTTGCCAATAGATGGCTTCAATGATCTGTATCTCGCGTTGTATAAGTCCGATCGGGTTCAACGAGATGGCGTTCAAACGATGAGATTGCGTACTACAAACACTGTGCAGATAGTTGTGATGAGTTGACTCAGTGTTGTGTGAGCGCGCGTCAAAATGGACACTAGCAAAGAGAAAATACGCTATATTATACAGTTTTTCTTCGATAAAGGCGAAAACGCAAGCCAGGCGGCTGCAAATGTGAATAGTGTTTATGGTCCTGATACTGTAACAGTCAATTTCGTTCCGGTAATTTTGACGTCAAAGATGTACCACACACTGGAAGGCCAAGTGTCGAAAATGTCGATAAAATCATGGACATTGTCGCGTCCGACCGTCATGTAAGCACTGTTTCGATTACCCAAGAACTAAACATTGCACAAAAAACCGTGTGGAACCATTTGCATAAGGCTGGATACACAAAGAAGCTTGATGTATGGGTGCCACACGAGTTAACGCAAAAAAACCTCATGGACCGATTTTCCATCTGCGAATCGCTGCTGAATCGCAACAAAAGCGACCCATTTCTGAAGCGGTTGGTGACTGGTGAAGAAAAGTGGATCACTTACGACAACGTCACGCGAAAACGGTCGTGGTCGAAGCGCGGTGCGCCGGCGCAAACGGTGCCCAAGCCAGGATTGACGGCCAGGAAGGTTTTGCTGTGTGTTTGGTGGGATTGGCAGGGAATTATCTACTATGAACTGCTCCCCTACGGCCAAACCCTTAACTCGGAATTATACTGTCAACAATTGGACCGTCTGAAGGCAGCAATCGCCCAGAAGCGGCCAGCTTTGGCCAATAGGAGAGGCATTGTGTTCCACCAGGACAAAGCCAGGCCACACACATCGATAGTGACTCGCCAGGAGCTCCGGGAGCTTGGTTGGGAGGTTCTTATGCATCCACCTTATAGTCCGGACCTGGCACCGAGTGATTACCATCTGTTCCTGTCCATGGAGAACACGTTTGCTGGTAAAAAATTCGCTTCAAGAGAGGCTTGTGAACATCGACTGTCTCAATTTTTTGCCAATAGGGACAAGGGCTTCTATGAGAGAGGCATCATGATATTGCCTTCCAAATGGCAACACGTTATCGAACAAAACGGCGCATATGTGACCTAAATCGGATCATTCTAACTATGGTAAGTCAAGCCTTCAATGTCATGCAAAAATAATGGATTACTTTTTACTACACCAGATATTTGGCAATATTAGCAGAGAGAAAGGACTTAACTCCTTTCTCTCTTATATTAATAGATGTTTCATATTTCAAAGAGATGTACTTTTTCTAGGTCTTTAACAGCATGCGCCGGCCGGGTGGCCGAGCAGTCTGCGGCGGTAGGCCATCGGCTCGATGGTCCCGGGTTCGAGTCCCGGCAGGGGCATGGGTGTGGATTTTAACAGCTAAAGGGCGAATCGTGACGGGCCGAGGTCCAAAGTTACTAGATTAGCCCATATAAAAATAAAGTCTAAAGTTTAACATCATGCATCAGTGCAAGGCTGGATATAATCTAAAGTTTTTAAACGTCATTGAAGACATTTGCAATTTTTAACTCTTCAAGAATTTTACCCTTGTACGCACGATTTTCAAACATTTCCACTGACGAAGTTTAAACACTTTTATTCAGGAAATTCTGCTGTCCTGATTCATAGGTCAAACATGTCTCACAATTTGTTTCAAACGGAAACAATTATGCATAATTTTAAGTCAAGTCAGATGGTTACGAATGAATGATTGCCATGATGTGCGTGTATCTGTTTCACTTGATTATAGAACTGTCTATCAAAACACTGTTACCACTGCAGCCACACCCAACTTTGAAGGCCTTATTTACGTAAAGATGTCGACTGAAGCTTCCAAAAACGTTATTATTTACAGTAACCAGTGGTGAAGGTTTTTGCTTATACTTTTCAAATTTTGGGTACTTTTTTCTGATTGAATGCCGAAGAACCATTCGAAAATTATGTTGGGTGATTTCAATGGAAAGGTAGGGAGGGAAGAAAAATATAGACCTACTATAGGCAAATACAGCCTTCATGAAAAGACCAACAACAATGGAGAAAGACTGATAATTTTCGCGATTTCGAAAAACCTACTGGTAAAAAGCACGTACTTTGAACACAAAGACATACACAAATACACATGGGTATCTCCGGACGGCAAAACTCTCAACCAGATCGGTCACGTATTAGTAGACAGACGAAGACACACCAATATAATGGACGTTAGGTCATACAGCGGAGCGGAAAGTGACACCGACCATCAATTAGTGATCACAAAAGTAAGGGAAAAGTTATGCATCGCGAACAGAGAAAGCAAGGGATCAAAACAACTGAAATTCGAAGTGAAACGATTAACTAATCCGAGCATAAAAGCAGATTACCAACTCGAACTCTCAAATAGGTTCGAAATTCTAGCCGACTCGAGTAATAATAATGATGATATTAATAATGAAATTGATGTAAGTAAGATGTGGGAGGCAATTCGTGAAACAATTAAGAGCGCAGC